>CAUYON010026725.1:0-20415 GCA_963573935.1 Arctocebus calabarensis | reverse complement strand
TGGTGAAAGGGGATGTCCCTGGACAGTCAGTCATAATGATAGGTGCCACACTATCTTAGATGTGACCCAGCACCCTTCTTCTGGCCCCAGATGAGATATACCCTTGCTCTGGGCCCTGTACTTTAGAGCAGTGTTCTTCAACCTTTTTTTTTTTTAATCTCATGGCACACTTGAACCTATAAACTTCCATGTCACAATTAAATTACATTGATCCAAAGAGTAAAATAAAGACTATACTCACTGTGAACTTCTTTCAAAAATAATTTAATCAATGATCTTTGACCATTTTCGTGGTCAATCTTCTCCCAGTACAGCAGTGTGCCACAGCTTTACAGGATCCCTTTTTAGTCTTGCTCTGTCTACACCCTTCCTTACGGAATGAGGGATGCAGAAGGGCAAGGGAATGTACCTACAGCCTGCACAGGCTCTTCTTCCCCAGGTCCTTCCCCTGAGGGTGAACTACACAGCTGATGTGTACCCCTAACCCCAAGAGGTAGCTAAGGAGTGGCTATTTCTAAAGTAGGGTAATGGAGCTTGGACACCAAGACTCAAGTGTCATCATGCATACATGTGCGGACTCTTGCAAGATGAGCTGAAGCCAGGGTGGAAAGAGGGAGGGTGGGCCAAGGACCAAGGTCTCATCCTCCAATGCCACAAGTGAGAAACTTTGAGGAATCCAAGGAATTTAAAATCAAAGTTAAAAATCCGAATCGTTATACTGTCAAGGCAGAAGGACAAATAATATTTTTAATTCAACAATATATTAGCTTAATTATGCCTTGTAAATAGTTAAAAATATAGAATGCAGGCTTCCATTTATACTTGCACACTGATGTTTGAAAATATTGAGGCAGGTCTAGATGTGAAGATGGTGCTTCTGGGACTCACCAAAGAACTCCTGAATACAACCCACCTCAATCTGGAGGGAATCTGTCCCAAAGAGATGCTTAAATAATGAGAACAGAATCTCCTATAAAGTTTCCCTCCCTACAAAGTATCTAAAGTGGAAACTGATTAATCCTTATCGTAAAGAAAGTGAAAATTCAGATGAGCATTAAAAAAGGAAATAAACCACATAATTCCATGACCTTCATGGGAACATTAAACTTTTATTTATATGTTTGCTTGTTTTTATGAATATACTGTAAGGTGGCTTTGGAGACAATCAACTAACTGTATCTATAGCTTGGTCATTGGAAACTTTTCAGAAAACAACTTTTAAAAAATGTTCATTGAGTAAGCAATGTGACTTCAAGGAAAAAAAAATCACATAATATTATTACCACCACCATGAATGTGGTGTCTTATTAGATTAGCACTAATCTAATCACATTATGAAAGCTCCTTTAAGAATATGAGAAAGAAATCATTTATTTTTTGTGGTTTCTGAACAAAAGCGATTCAATCATGAGCCATCACAATCATGTTGGCTAGAATTGTAGGAGGGAGCAAAATGCAGGAGAGTGTCGGTCGTTTAAGTCTCACTCCTCAGAAGGCTGGTGGTTTCCAATGGCCATGGGTAGGCCATTGGAAACACATCGGAAGGGGCAGGGACAGGCTACTTCTGTTCTCTTGTTTATTTACAAACCCAGTTATCAGTTAAGTGCCTACTATGTGCCAGACACAGTGCTGTATCCTGAGGAGCTTACAGTAAAGGGATGGGCACTTTTATTTGGAGGATGGAGGGTATCCAATATCCAATTCCTCTATTTATAATAAGAACCACACTTCTGCTGTCCGCGCCCACAAGGCTCAGGCAACTGGCTTTTACTTCTGAACTTTATTAGCTGAGCATGTGACCTCTTTCAAGCCAATTGGAGGCTTCTATCCTCCATACCATAGTGATTGGTTAGAAGTGGGTTCATGCTGCAAGCTGAGCCTATCAGGATCAAGACTTGCCTTCAAGCTTCAGGGAAAAGAAGTCTCTTTTCTTGGTCAAAGTTTTGAAATGATTTCAGTTGGAAGCTTCTGATAAACAACATACAGAGCCAGAGGGCACAGGACACCTGAGAATGGAACTCACCAGATGGGTCCTAAAGATGGTCTTGAGCAGCTGGATGAGGCTGCAATTGAAGGTGGAATTTTCAGTGACACAAACAAGAATAAATTCTCATTTTTAAGCCTGTTTTTGTTTTGTTTTGCTTTATTTTGTTTTTGGACACTTGGAATAAAAACAAATCCTAACTGATACAAAAATAAAAGGAAATAATTACCATGTAATGTGAGTTGTCCTGTAACAGAGGAGTGGGTTATGATAAGGTGTTGGTGCTCTAGGAAGAGGGAATAGAAGACAATTCCTCTTCCTATCTGGAAAACTTGTGAATTCTAGGGGAATATGACATTGATCTGGGTATTGGTAGAAAAAGGAGAAGTGACGAAGCCAAAGAAAAGAGAAAGAGCTCTTAAATATTATAAGCTTTCTTATATTGGACCTGGAAGATTTTAGATTGTTTTGGTGTTAGTGAGGGGATTGGAATCTTCTGGAGCAAGATTGGAAAACCGTTTCCTGAAGTAAAAGCCCAGACTTCCTGAAGAAAGAATCAACCCACAAATTATCTCCAGTGTGTGTCCCCAAAGCTCTATAAACTCAAAGATGAATCACACAACCCCAGAGTGAACTCCTTTCCTTTTCCTTCCTTATCGGCTTGAGTTCCAGCACTGAACTGGAGTGCAGCCAGGGCCTTCTGGGGACTTGAGATTCAAGAGCAAGGTGAGCAGTCCTTCTCCTAAGCAACTCATTGTATTACTCTTTTTCTCAGTGGATGATTTTAATAAACCCTTTGCAAGAAAGCATTTGACTCAGCCTATTGACTCTGCACAGGGTTCTAAACAACAGAAAGTTCAAAATAGGGAGTTCGAAACTCTGCAAATGGTTCAGTACAACATGTGTGTGCATTTTACTCAGACTTGCTTTCAGGGACTTTTGTTTCTGAAATGTAAGCTTGACCTACTTATCTTAGGTTGCCTGCTTGCATTCTGTTTCCTTTTGACGTTTTGAAGGTAGAAGCAGAAGCCCAGTTACTTCTTTCTGTTTGTATCTGTTAAGACTTGTGAAGGGGCATCCAACCAGTGGGTCCAAGTTCCAGCATTTGACAAGTGCCCCAGTTAGAGACTCAGAGCCCAGTGTACTGGTGTACTTTCCAGTTTGCCAATTTGCCAACTCTATTCCTGTAGAGTTCACGGGAGAGTTTGCTGGGGCCAATTATGCTGGAGTTGGACAACTATAATCACTTTGCAGAATTCACAGGTTCATGGAACCCCAGCAAAAGAGTGCTGAGAAGTCAGTGAGAGATGATCCAGTCCAACCCTCTAGGAAACACAAGGGACTGAGGCTCAGGAAGGGGAAGGGATTAGCCAGATCAGGTAAATAAAAGGAATAAGGTCTTGAAACCCAGGCCTGGGACTTCCAGGATTGTTCTAATATCTCAAACCTCATAAAATGAAGATGATATTTTTTTAAAAGCAAGCAAAAAAATCCTCAGACTACATGTGTTCCATGTTTTGTTCAATAGTTTTGGGTGATTCAAACATACACAATGAGCTAGTTTAGCAATTCTGTCTTAGCACCAGTACCTTTCTCTCTCTTAGACCCTTTACCAAGGATCTTCCTAAAATCTGATATTTACCAGAGTAACATGTTCTATTGCAGGATGCAAATCCGGGACTTGGATATCTACACTAAGGACTATCAGGTGACATTCCTCTTCCCCACCACCATACCTATAAATATTTGCTTTCACTGTTATAATAGGCGCTAAGAAGTTTCCTGGGTAAAAAGAAATATTGGGGTTCAGACACATAAATATGTACGGTATTCATCTAGAACATCTGTGGTAGAAACAAGATCTCATGGAAGGAAACAGAGCCCCTAAGAGAAAGTTCCCCATAAGGAAAGAAGTGAAGTGAAGTGAAGCCCATTCAGCAACAGGACCTAAGCCTGGGAGGGAAATCTGTCCCCTGCACAGCATGATGGCCTCCAGTTCTAGGATCCTGACACCTCCAACCATGAAGTGCTCCCTCCCAGGGGAATTAAAGCAACTATGACACGGAAGTCCATGGCACTCTGTGGCTCAAGCAACCTTGCTATGCAACCCCTGCCCTGAATGATTGTAATGCTCCTCACTTTGCGAGGCTAATGGCATGGCATTTCTGCTTCACCACATTAAGGCACAGTGGGGTTCCATCACCACCAGTGCCTGTACAGATAGCCCTTGAGCACAGAAAGTAGAGGACAGCATAGAATGGCACTGCTACAGATTTTGAAAGGCAGAGGATCGCAAATTCTGGCTTGGTTTAGAAAGCAGAGACTCTTCGGTACCATAGTTTTTATGACTTTAAAGTCTAGCAGAGAAAACATCAAAGCGTCCAATGATAGAGTTTAATACCAGCATCGTTACTAGTTAACCACATGACCTTGGTTTAGTCACTAATCCCAGCAATTCTTAGCAGACATTCTAGGGTGTCGTAATCACTGTGCATTGTGGCTCAAGTAATTAGTTAACAATACTGAAGTACTAAAGTTTGAAAGCACTTGAAAATGCATAAATTAGAGTTAAATTCAAAATAATGCCGATAATCATATGATTCTTATTTACCTGCATTCTGATGTGTTTTTCTAAGGAAGAGAGAACGTGTTAGGGATTTTATAGCCAGGATCATGAGAACTCTGCATGACCCCTCCATTGCAGGGGAGACTGAAGCCATGAGATAAGCATGGCTATTCAATGTCAAGGGATTGTATCTAAACATCTTTGTTTTCACATGAAAATAATACCACCCATAGACTTGTGGATGCTAAGGGCTATGTCTCTAAAGACTAAGGGTTATATATTCTTTCTCCTTGGCTGATGTGAGTCCTGGAGTGAAAAAAAATTGTAAAACTTTTGAGCCATGTTCAGCCAAACCATACAGTTACTACTCCATCAGTATTAGTTATAATGATTATAGATTTTTATAGTGCCACGAGTTGTGATTCTATAATTGCTTCCATTTCACTTTACATTTCACAGAATAATACATTTTTAATAGCAAAAAAAACTTCAAGGAAAGACAAGGGAAGAAAAAAATGGTACTTCTATATTGCCCATGAGTGAAAATGGGCTTAGGTACTTTTTCTGCCCATGATAGCACAGGTAACTTCCAAAAAAACAAAAATGGCAGGCAAAATGGTAAAACAAACGCTCTTCATGTTTACAATAAGATATTAATACTCTATAGATTGTATCTTTGGGGGATATTAATGAAATAAACATTATTTATATTTTTTCTTTAATTGCATGCTTACTGCCTTATTAAATTTACCTATGGAATGATAGTCTAAAAAAAATTGAGTCATTTTTCCAAAAACATGTCCCATTAAAGAGCATTTAATTGACTATAATTTTCCACCTATTGGGCCTCAGAGGCATAAAATTAAACAGGATCCTTAATTCCAGATATGATCTGGTAGATTTTATTTCTAAACATGGCCACAATAATATCTCCCACTCACATGCTTATCAATAATATAACCTGAACACTCCCCCTTTAGAGAGATGGGATCTGTGTGCCCTTCCCTTGAAACTGGGTAGGATTGAGTATCACTTGTAACTAACGAAGATGCCTAGGTCAGTGAAGGTAATGCAACTTCTGCCTTGTTTGCTGAAATACTCACCCCGGAGCCCTGAACTGCCATACTATAGGGAAACCCAAACTAGCACAAGTGGCAGGACCACATAGGGAAGCCCTGAGATTACTCCAGTTGTTTTGGTCCCCACCACTATCTGATTCCATCCCCAAGGGAGCGCCCAAGTCAGAAGCACAACCAGGTGCAGTGAAAGATGATAAACTGCTATTGTATCAAGCCACTAAGTTCTGGTGTAATTTGTTCCATAGCAATTTTAATGAAATATGCGCTATAATTATTGGTCCATGAATGGTTTGCTTGATCAATTCAGAATAATGTAGTGATCTCATGAGCCCTGAATGGCCACCTTTGTGTATTTTTTTCCTGATAATATTATGATATTTTTAAATGGTTAATTTTATTATTCAAGTATTTATCAAATTTTTATTAATACAATGTCTATCTGTGCCTCAATCCATCCCCCAAAAGAAGTTTACAGTACTTCCTGTTTCCCCTAAAGACTTGAACATCTAAATTTTGATATGTGAACTCTACTCATCCTTGTGCCCTGCCCCCTCCATGGCTAAAAGGTTGGGAACCTTTGACTCTATCCCTCTGAGGTTCAGCTTCTCCCCTGTCAGGGAACTAATACTACACCTCTGTAAACACCTATTCAGAAAACTCTAGAGGGCACTTTGTGAGTGATAAGGATTTATACCATAAAGCTGTATTATTTTTACAGTTACAGCATGTGTATTTTACTGTTCTGTCTCCTTCCTCATCTGGAAAACACGGGTTCCATCCTCTTTTCCACTGTATGAACTTGAAAAGTTGTTCTGTAAATGATTCATTGTCTATGTGGCATAGGTTTGCACAATTCTTGAGGGTAGGAACCAAATATTGGCTTCTTTCATTTCCTTCATGTTGGTAAGGTAGGAAAACTTGGTGTTTAATAATTTTTTTCCTACCCAGATGTACCCAAATCTGGCCTGCCATTCCCACACAAACTATAAAACAAATAGGATCATTGGTGAGGCACGCCCAGCTTGAATCCATTCTAGGAGGGGTCATTAGTGAAAAACCAAGAGTGTCTCATTAAAAAGTGCTTTTGCCCTCAAGGCAGCCCCATGGCATGGCCCCGAAGGACAGCTTTACAAAGATTCTGTAGCGCTAGCCCCTGAGCTTTCTAGAACTGAGGTTTCCAGATGTCCATCTGCCGTACAGACACTGGGAGGGTTGTTTTTGATGATACGATGTCCCTAATTTCTATTCACAGGCTGAGTGTGTTCCCTGTTTCCTTTGGGAATTAAAGCCGAGGTCTTGGGTGTGGAAAGCTCCAAAGAGTTGGCAACATTTTTCCCAGTTTTCAAATCTCACATTCAGCTCAGCCCTAATTGCCCACAGAACTTCTGTTTACCATGCAAGGATAAGGGACCACATGAGCCTTTTTTACCTATAGGCTGAGACCTCCTTGCAGAAGGCTGGCAATCTCGCCTTGGGGGATATTTCGCAGCTCATTATTTTTTCTCTTTAGATACGGTAGCCTCACTTCTGCTCATTAGGCTCCTTTCACTACATCATTGCCTTTCTTTAATGTGGCTGGTCTATTAAATAGCCCTCACCTGGCAAAGCCCCCCAGTGTCTCCAATGCAGCTCTGCTCTCTGGCTTTCATGACTCGGTTTGGACGTGGCTTTAATAAGAGTGGCACAGGCACCAGCATCTTGCATCTCCTCCAGCCGCAGAGCTCCTCTTCAACAGAGGGGGGGATGCCACAGAACTCAGAGGAGGTGCCACTGAGCGTTCAGAGGTTCCTGAAGGCTTTCACAGAAACGGAATGAGGTACGCCAGAGGAACGGCTCTGAGCAGAAATATTGGCATCCCATTTATTCAGCGCTACCAAATATCAAAAGGCAATTGATTAAATATTGATCTGACAACTGCTTGAAAAGGAGCAGGTGCTTCTCACAATCTGGCAAGAAAACAGGGTCAGGAACACCAAATGTGGATACTGCGAAAGCATGTTTGCAAAATCTCCGTGTCTTCTTGCCATGATTAAAAGGCTTGTTAGTCATGGGTGAAATCCTATAGAGGGTATATGCTTGAGTGTCAGTTCATATTAAGCTGCATGAAATTCATGTTTCTTCTTTAGTCAGAATCCCAGAAACTGACCCAACCGATGCAGTTGCCTTTGTGGTTCACGTGAGATTCTTTGGACTTTTTCTGAAGGTCAGCCTTTGAACTGAAGCAGATCTTAAAAGGCTAGTGTTCAAGTCTTTGTTTCCAAGCACGGAACCCCAGTCGAGCTAGCTAAAGCAAGAACTGATTGATTAAAATATACGAATATGTTTGTATGTATATGTATGTGCATGTGTATATCCCTGCTCTAAAGCTGACACGTCTTCAGAAAATAATTCTCCTTCCCTTCTTCCCTCTCTCTCTACCTCCCTACTTCCTCCATCTCTGTGCTACCAGGTGCTTTCACTATTGCTTCTCTGGCCAGGTAGGCTTTTCATCACTTTCTGCATAGTCCAGAATCCTTTCAGCTCACCTGGAACTGGCTTAGCTTTGGCTTTTGTTTGTCCTGCCACTGACTCCTGCCCCCAATCAATGGCATCTTACCATTGCGGTAGGCCAGATGGCAGTCATGAAATGGTTGTCATTGCCCTTGTATATGCCAAGTGGATTGGAGCTATTCACGTTGTCATCACTTCAATTGAGATCTGTGCATTGCTGGTGCTACCCGAGCTAAATTGAATTGTTGTTTAAAATGTCTTCAGAAAGATTATACTATGATTTAGCATTGAAATGAAAAGGTATCATGTACACAGAAAAGCATGTAAATAGTGCAATGGGGCATAAATGTGATATTAGCAAAGCAAATATTCATCATTGGAGGAATGGCAGCGATTTAACATTTTCTCGCAAAGCAACAACGAAACACTTTATAAAACCTAAGAAAGGAAGACACCTACAAGTAGATGAAGCTGTGTAACATTTTGCTTCTGACATACAAGCAAAAGGATATCCTTATCTCATGTAGAACAACGCATTTGAAAGCAGAGAAATTGCCAAATTCTTCAGAACAGACAAAGGAATTTCAAAGCCATCAGAAGCTGATGTGACCAATCTATTATTTATTTTTGCAGTTTTTGGCTAGGGCTAGGTTTGAACCCATCACTTCCGGTATATGGGGACAGCTCCCTACTCCTTTGAGCCACAGACACCGCTCTAATTCTTGATTCTTTATCACTCCCATATCCTCCCCACCAATATGCCCCTCCTTCTGATTTTCAATGGCAACATCCTAACTACCCAATTACAAAATCTATAGACTTGTGAGTCGTCCTTGACTTTAACCCTTCTTTGGGCCACTCTATCTCCAAGTTCAGGCATGCCTACCTCCTGAGCATATCTCCCACCATCTCATCCTCTCTAACCTCTCTAATGACTGCCAGAATCCATATTCTCATCATTTCCTCTATCTCCCTCTAAGTTCCTGCAATCTGGAATGATATTCCTAAAATCCAAATCTAGTCATGTCATTCCTCTGCTTGAAATTTCTAATGACTCCCTATTACTGTCAGGAAAAAACTCACACTCGGTAACAGAGTACACAAGGCCCTTCATGATCGAATTCCTTTCCATCTCTCTCATCTCATTTTTCACCCATCCCTTAAATGTCCTCATGCGTCCTCTTTGGCTACTAACAGACACAAGAATTCCTACTTAACCTTGTTCAGTTGTTCTCTACATCCTAGTCACCTGGGAAAAATTTAAACTGGCCTGCAAGGTTCAGTGTGGGCAGCTTTTACTTAAGATTGTTCTTTTGGATTTCCAGATGGCCACCTCCCAATACTTAGAGAACATCATAGTTTTGTCATGACACTTGCGATACTGTCTGAAATTACTTGCCTTTCTCTCTGGGTTAGATGTGGGTTTCATCAAATGAACTGATCTATCCCATTAATCTATATAAGTATAGTGCCTACTGTGGGACCTGACATGTAAAGAGCCACCCACAAATATTTGGTGAAATAATGATCATTTCTTTTTCCTTTCATACAGTCAGATGGTTTTATTTGTATTGTAGGAATGAAAGGATAGTTAGGGGCGCCACGGGCAATAGCAAACCCCAGGACTAGACCTAGGAGATATGGCAACCAGAACCACTTCTGGACGATTATCTGGAGATCTGGTTCTGGTAATCAGACACACAGGGCTTAAGTGAGGAAGATTTGATGCCCTATAAACTGCAACAATATGTTGGCAGAATATAATTGTGTTATTTATTTACCTCTTTATATTTAGTTATACTCCTCATCAAACCAGGAAAGATTGGAGGCAGTTTGTATACACACACTTGACACAGTAAGTTAATCCAAATAGATGCTGAAATCAGGTCAAGGGAAAATAAAGGTAATGAAATAAAATGAAAATGATACCTCTTTCTTTTCCAATAGTTCAACAGAGATGACAGATCAGATAATTTAAGATAAAATTAAAGAAACCTAGCTAAGGTCAAAAATAACAAAATCATCCCTGGAGAACATAAACTCAAAACAGCAATTAGACAAACACTGTGGGCTTCTTTGGTAATAGGTCAGAATTGAGAATCAGATTTCAGTTGAGGGAAAGAGGTGAGGTTCAGCAACTATAGGTTAAACTGGGAGTAAGAGTGTCCTATAACTAGGATTTAGTTAAAGCTACTTATGGCTCTGTGGCTGGATTGGTGACAATCCAGTGTCATCAGGAGATGGGAGATTTCAGTGAGCAGTATAAGAACTAAGGTCCCAATGGGTCACATGGAGGCAGCTTCAAAACTGCTAGACAGAAAGAAGTGACCACATAAAGAAAGTAAGAAAAATACTGACACCAACTCTCATTCAATGTAAGCCTGAAAACCAAAATTTCAAACACATGAAGAAATGAACATTAAGAAATATAGTTGACAAAATCAACAATTAAGAAATAAATTTAATTTAGATAAAAGGAAGTTAACATAATAATATGGAAACAAATTTAATATTCCTATATTAGTATATCTAGGGTCCTCAAAAAGATAAAGGAAAGAATATCATAGAGAGAAGGAAAGAAAGAACAGAAAATTGTAAAATGTAAGTAGGCAAAGTGGCTAAAATGAAATAAGAACAAGTGGAAATGAAAAAGAACTAATTAGCAAGCTTGGAAATAAAAATATATTTATTAAGCAAAGCAATAAACAAATCAATAAATGAGGTTAGTTCTAGAATGGATGTAAAGAGAAAATTAATGAATTGGAAGATAATCTCATGGAGTTTATAAAACACAGTACATGGATATGAAAGGATGTAATAAAAGAGCAATTAAGAACAAGACAGAGAAGGCTCCAGTATATATCTAATGGGAGTTCAAAACAAGGAAATAGAATTTTCCAGAATTATACTAATTAAAGAAAGAAAGCACTCAAATTATAAGTCACACCAAATTCTAAATGATTTCAATAAAACTAAATCCAATCTTAGAAAGATTCTATTGAAACTTCAGAACATCAAAGACAAAAAGAAAATTTTAAAAGCTACCAGAATACAAAGACAAATTAATTTTAACAGAAAAAATATTCAACTTGCAGCATATTTCTCATCAATTGAAGTCTTCAATCTGCTAAGGGAAAATAATTGTGAACCTATATCTTCATTTAAAAGTAGGGACAGCTGGAGATGATAGCTCATGCCTGTAATGCTAGCACTTTGGAAGGCTGAGATGGAAGGATTGCTTGAGGCTAGTAGACAAGCCTGAGCACTACAGTGAGAAGCTGTCCCTATTTAAAAAAAAAAAAAAAGTAGCCAGGTATGATGGCACATACCTCCCTTCTTGGGAGGCTGAGGCAGGAGGATTGCTTGAGCCCAGACGTTTGAGATTTCAGTGAGCTTGGCCACACCACTGCACTCTAGCCTGGGCAACAGAGAAAGAGCCTATCTCAGAAGAAAATAAATAAAATGAAGTAAAGGTAAGGACAAATAAAGACATTTTCAAATGTAAAAGATCAGTAGATATTTACTAAATTAATGATTAAAAAACATATTGGAACTAGTGAACCCAGAAAGGAGTGGGTGATCAGAAACAAAATGATAAGCGAAGAAACACATAACAACGTAGGATGGGTGGCACCTGTGGCTCAGTGGGTAGGGCACAGGCCCCATATACCAAAGGTGTCAGGTTTGAATGCAGCCCCAAACTGCAACCACCACAACAAAAATAGCTGGGCATTGTGGTGGGCGCCTATAGTCCCAGCGACTCGGGAGGCTGAGACAAATCACCTAAACCCAGAAGTTGGAGGTTGCTGTGAGCTGTGACGTCACAGCACTCTACTGAGGGTGATAAAGTGAGACTCTTGTCTTGTAAAAAAAAAAATAACAACATAGGATGATAACTTTAACTAATGGCCATTTAAAAAGTAAGAGCTATAAATTGTCTGTATAAAAAGGATGGAACTAAAATTCTAAACAAAATAACAAATAAAATGGATAGATTAACAGGCTAAAGATTTAGGGGATAAAAAGTAGAGATAGTAAAAAGCTTTAAGCTTTGAAAACCATTTGTAATTAAATGTTCATGTTGAAAATGTAAGGACAACTGGTAAAACAAGATAGAAATACAACATGTACCTTCAAAACTAGCAGTAGGAGAAAAAGAGGATTTTTTTGCAATTCATCAAAAGCCTGGAATGGAGAACGAAAATGAGCAGAAACTATAAAATAAGGTGATGAAAAGTTCAAATATATCAAGAATGCGGGGTGATATATGCAGCCCAGTACCATTTATGGAATGTTTTAAAACTCACAGAGCAATTCTATGTACTGTTTTTAGATATATATCCAGGTAGTTATCTCATTAGATATGCCCGGAAATGATGAATACCCACAACTGAGGGGAAAAAAAAGAGAATGGGGTGGAAGTGAGATACACAAAGATCTTTCAGTGTACATGTTATTTCTTTTAAGAATTATACAGTAAATATGATAGGATGCTAACATTTTATCAATCTGGGTGCTGAGTTTATAGCTGTAGTTCTCTGGGCATTGGAATTGCTAAAATAACTACGTATAACTCTATACAAAATAATCACGTAAACTCCAATTCTGCAAATGAGAAGATTTTATAAGTTTTTTAGTCGTTTTGAATATATAAACTTTCAAAGAATAGATGGAATGGTGAAATACCTACTTATAATATTAATTTTCTAATAGTTACATATACTGTATATATGTATAAAACCATGTTTTATAGAAAACAAAGGTGTAATTTGAAAATACTGTCCTTTTTCCTTATTAAACAATTGCATTTCAACGAATCAAGCATCTTTGACATCAGTAACTTTCCTAGGAAATATGTGTAGGGACATGTTTGAGTCATCTACCACAGCTTTCCAGGTCACATTATGCTCATTTCCTTCAACGTTGAGATACAAACTCTTTAATGTATATATGATGTGGTCACTGGAAATACCTGAAATTTTAAGTTCTCATCCTCATATTAGAACAATTTTTTAAAGAAATGTGCCCTATAGTTCATGTGTATTGTACTATCCCCAAAGATACCCACTTACTACATTTCATTTTAAAGTGACCCTTAAAAGTCTTACTTACACCAACATCTGACCCTTGCAACTGTGAGGCCATACTCCCATGCCTAATGACTAAATGTGTATTTAACTTACTTGCTTCATTTTTAATCCATTGTGTCAAATGATCCTCGCAAACCAGGTTCAATTGAAGTCATTTCTGGTTAATGTGTCTTAACCAAACAAATATTTTGTTGATGAAAATAAGCACAATAGAGTAAACTAAAATAGGAAAGAGTAAAATGGCAACAGGAGATTTCACTGTATCTGGCATAAACTGACATTAATTCATCTTGGGTATTTCAAATCCATAGGAAGGTACAAAGAATAATATAAAATAAACACTTATCTATCCATCACCCCAAAAGATTCTATTCTAATCAATAATTTTGGTTTAAAAAATGGCTTCTAGTTCTCGGACAAGGTGGTATAGACTTAATTATTCTTGCTCTTTTTGTCTAAATGCAAGTAAAAGCCTGGAAATAGGTCAATAGAAAATCATACAAAGGACTCTGAATGCTGGAGAGAATAAAATGAACTGGCTAGGGACCTCAGGTCTTGAAGGACATTATAGGGAGTTCCTTGGGTTTGTCTTTTTTATCTTTTCCTTTTTTTTTTTGCCGGGAAGAGAAAAACTCAGCAGGAACTTAGCAGAGAGATCCACACCCAGTAGCAGTGATACAGAAATCTACTCACAGCAGTGGTACTAGTAGAACTTAAGAGGTCAACCCACTTCCTGTGCCACACTCAAGAATAGTAGTGGGTTCTGAGTGAGATGATCCACCTATGTCCCATACCAGCTAGCAATAGGTGAGCTTTTACACAAGTATCAAACGGAGGAGCAGGTTCTATGTCTCCCAGCCATTGACCCAATACCAGAAGATGATCCAGGGCTAGTGTCTCCTGACCTTCTACTTAATGGCAGAGAGCCACTCAGACTCTGTGTTTCCCGATCCTTCACTTAATGGTGGAAGAAAACCAGACAGGCTCTTCACTCCTTAGGAGGAAACTACAGAAAAAGAGTAAGAAGCCAAATGTTGCCAGGTGACCAATGAATGGGCCAGAGGAAATGCTCTCTTTCTTGTAGTTCTGCATCCCCCACTCCCCACTTAATAACATTAAGAGACCCAGGGAAGCAGCTTTCACTCCCACAAAGTAGCACCACCAGGGATCTAATAGAAGCTCAAGCAAAGCAAGATGAATGGAGCATATTATAATTTTATCACCAAAAAGTTCAGAAAACGAAATTGTCATCAGAATTATAGCCCACAAAAAGTAGGACAGAACTTATAAACTAAGTCTAAACAGGGAAATGCCTGCTAGAAGAGAATGTTTAAATAGAGAGTCCCTAAATAATATCCAAAATGTTCAAGTTACTATAAAACACTACTCTTCATACCAAGAACCAGGAAAATCACTTGAAGCAGAAAGATAATCAACTCACGTCACTAACAACATAAATTAGATTTTAGAAACTGACAAAGACTTTAAAGCATCACCCCAAGATTGCTTCAAGAAATAACTATGAATTCTTTTGAAATAAAAGAAAAATTTGAAAAACACAGCAGAATTATGTTATATTTAAAAGTACTGAATTATTGTTGTATATGTATACCATGGAATATTATTCAGCTATAAAAAAGATGAAGACTTTACATCTCTTATGTTTACCTGAGTGGATCTAGAAAACATTCTCCTTAGTAGAGTATCTCAATAATGGAAAAGCAAGCATCCTATGTACTCAGTGCTGATCTGAAAACAGTAGATCAACAACTATAGGAACACATAAGAGAAAAACACAACTAAATTCAAGAAGGAGGGATGCTGGAGGGAGGGAGTTCAATTAGTTCCCACTATCAGGTAAAACATATGGATATATGATACACTTCCTTACTGAAGGACTCAACTACAACTCAGACTTCGGAATATACCTTATAAACACAAACAATGTAACCTAATCATATGTACCCTCATATTAACCCATAATAAAAAAACAAAAGTACCAAATTGAAATTATAGAACTAAAACATGCAATTACCAAAATTTATTTATTTTTTAATTGTCTTTATTATTAAATCCTAGCTGTGTACAATAGTGCAATCAAGGGGTACAATGTGCTGGTTTCATATACAATCTAAACTATTTTCATCAAACTGATTAACACAGCCTTCCTGGCATTTTCTCAGTAATTATATGAAGACATTTGTATTCTGCATTTAGTAAGGTTTGCCTATACCCTTCTAAGATGCACCGTAGGTGTGGCCCCACCAATTACCCTCCCTCCACTTCCACCTCACCCCTCCCCTCCCCTCCCTTCCCCCTTTCCCCATATTCTTGTGCTATAGTTGGATTATACCCTTCATATGAAAGCTATAAATTAGCTTCATAGTAGGGCCGAGTACTTTGGATACTTTTTCTTCCATTCTTGAGATACTTTGCTAAGAAGAATATGTTCCAGCTCCATCCATGTAAGCATGAAAGAGGTAAAGTCTCCATCTTTCTTTAAGACTGCGTAATATTCCATAGTATACATGTACAACAAATTATTAATCCATTCGTGGATCAATGGGCACTTGGGTTTCTTCCATGACTTAGCAATTATGAATTGGGCTGCAGTGAACATTCTGGTACAGATGTCTTTGTTATAATGTAATTTTTGGTCTTCTGGGTATATACCTAGTAAAGGAGTTATAGGATCTATGCCAACATTTTATTCAGAAGAATCCCAAATATTCAGAAAGTTTGAAAAAGTGGAATAAACCCTCTATACTGTGCCTGGATTTAGCAATTGGTAGCATTTTATCATTTTTGCTTTATATCTCTATATTTTCATATGTACATTTTTATGAACTACCTGAAAGTTGCTTGCATATCCTGACCTCAAACCCTTAAATGTTGTAGCTGCTTCCCCTAAAAAAGAAGACATCCTCCTACTTAGCCATGTCATTACTGCACTATGGAAATTAGTACATGAAATACTTAATATCCCCTAATATCCAGTTCATTCTTCAGGCCCACAGTTCCTCCAGCCATCCTCCAAGTTTCCTAATAGCTTTTGATTTTTTAACCCAAGACCTAGTCAAAGCCATATGTTGCATTTGGTTTTTTTGTCTTTTAAGGCTCTTATAATCCAGGACATTCCTGCTAGGTTTATTCTCGGGTTCATCTAATTGTTCACTGAAGGAGTTTGACTTGTTCTGCCCGTGTTGGCTCTAAAGACGTGGTAAGTGTCCAGGTGCACTGTCAGGGAAGGACGCCCAACAGGAATGCCGTGTACTTCATGTGCAACTGTGTTGAGGACCCAGAGGAAGAGTCTGTGGTCTCAGGATCAGGGGCCACAGGTAGGGAGTGTGAGTTAGTGTCGTTTCCAAAAACTGACAATGAGTTGTTATGAGCAGGTAAAGGCTCTGAGTTGCTGTGTCGCTTTACCCATGCACCTGTTCCCAGTCCCCTCCCATGGCCTGGTGGTTGGATGGATGATGTCTGCAGGTTTGGCCCACAGGTTTCAATGCCGTCTTCCCAGTCACCCCATTTCATCCCAGGGCATCTGAGAGGGCACAGGAAAAAAGCACATGTTTTATTCTGTTCACCCTGGGGTTGAGGGAGGAATTCCTGCCTGAGGATCATGGGAGTGGCCATTTGAGGCTCCCAACACCTGACAGAGGAAGGTGACAGCAGTTTATTTGCCATGTGTACTCACAGCTCAGGGAAGGAGGACATTGCATGCCATGAAGGACCACACAGGGGTGGAGCAGCTGGGGGCTGTGGGTGGCAGGTTTTGTAGTATCGAGAGGGCGAGGTGACCCCTGGTTCCTGCGGGAGGATGGGATTGACTTTTTGGGATAATTTTGTGGGCTGGCAGGAAATTGAAGTTACTTAGGGAAGAGCAGAAACTGTACCTGGTCCCCTCGATAAGAGGGATTGTTTGTCTATGGGGTCTTATTCCAGGTACAGGGTCAGGAGGAAGATGTGTAATTAGGAAGCCATTCTGGTTTCAAATGTCCAGACAAGACGTAACATTGGGCTTTATTTAACTCACCTCATCATCACAGTGATCCTCTGATGTAGGTGCTGTTACCAGCATCACTTCAGAGGGGAGGAAAGTGGAGCTGGAGAGGTGAAGTACCTTGCCCAAGGTCGCATGGCTGGTAAAGGATGAATGAAAATCCAACTGAGGCAACTGCCCCAGAGTCTGTGCCCACCGTTGAAAAGGGCATGAGCTGTAGTGAGAAGCTGAGAGGGTGAGTTCTGACTCTGCGTGGGGGGCACTTGCACCTTATCTCAGAGTGAGAAGGGCTGTCCCCGGGGAGGGAGGGGTGCTGCCCAGGAGCTGTTCCTGGCCTGGCTCAGGGCTGATCTCTGGCATGACCTTCTCCTCTATCCAAGTGAGGAGGCAGATTATTGGATTAAATCACCTGCTGCAAGGAAGCTATTCCCCGAATGGCAGGTAGGAAGGAGCTGGTCGGAGCAACTTCTTGGGGTCTTCTTTTCTCTTCCCACCTCCTTTCTGTGTGTTGTTGTTTTCCTTTCCTCCTTCCCAGCAGATATCAAACTGCTGTGTGTGAGAATCTGATCTCAGTTGTTCATACTGAGCGGAAATTGTGCGAGAATCTGATCTCAGTTATTCATACTGAGCAGGAATACAGATCAACATGTCGCATTGTCCACAAATGAGGCTGTGTGTCTGTACCGGAGGTCCCCGAGTTACACATGTCTGCCTGGCATATGACTCACACTTAGAAAGGAAGGCTGTTACCGGTTATAGGTAAATGCACCTGTTCCAACTTACATACACATTCAAGTTAAGAACAAACCTACAGAACCGATCTTGTTCATAACCTGGGACCTCCTGTATTTCTAGAAGTGGAAAAGTCTGTCTCTTATTAAAATAGTTGCAGATGCCGTTGAGCTGGTGTGGAAAGTGTGTGTGTGTTCCTTGACCTCCTTAAATTCCCAGCCTGTGTAATATCCCAGTGGCACCATGGCAGGCAGACTTCGGCGGGATTTCTGTATCTTCTAAGCTCTGTGCTCTCATTTCTGAAATGAGAATACTGATAATTCCTACCTCATGGGGTTCTCATGAGGGTGAAGTGAAGGGGTGTCAGAAAGCGCTGCAAACTCAAATTAAAATCATGGACCTCCTCTTGGCCAAGCAGAACCTCAAATCCCCACCCCCAAAAACCTTGAAGTCGAGTTGCCAGCCATGAGGAGAAGGGAGGTCAGGCATGCCTAGTTTCACCCTGTTCCTTTTGGAGTTTTATTTTGTAATGGTAAGACAGAAAATCATTAACAAGCCTAAGGCCATGTAAGACGAAGGTTAAACTACACCTGCAGGTCAGCAATTTACTTAACAGATCACTCGAGTCTGGGTTTATGTCCAGTGACTTGACTCTGATTAAGAGGCTTCTTATCTTAGAACATTTAGAACATTCCACACCTTCAGACAAAGTTTCATTTCTTTAACCGGTTTTTTCATTTCTTTAACTGGTTTTTTCATTTCTTTAACTGGTTACAAATCAAAGACTTTTGAATCTACCCATGACCCGTAATCCCCTACTTTGAAATGTTCCCCCTTTTCAGGCCAAACCAATGAACACCTTCCATGTATTGATTTATGACTTCATCTGTAATTCTTGTCTCCCTGAAATGCATAAAACCAAACAGCAACCCAACCCTGGCAAGTCCACTTGCCCAGGGATCCTTGGGTGTAGGTCTCCAGCCATGGCGGCACATTTGTCTCAGAATAAACCTTTTTATTTATTTATCTTTTGTAATTAACATTTTCAAATTTCAGATTAATATGAAGGTCCACATGTTTAGGTTACATTGTTTTATGTCTAAGATAAAGTTCAAGTTGCAGTCGAGCCCTTCCCCCAGGGGTGTCTGGTCTCCCCTTGCACTGTGCACATTAAGTGAGAACTTGCCAACCCCCCTCCCTTCCGTATTTACCTGGATGGAGTTGAAACACACTCTTCTTAGTAAAGCATCACAAGAATGGAAAAGCAAGTATCCAATTACTCAATACTAATAAGAATAAACCTCTTTAAATTATTTTACAGAGTTTGGGTTCTTTTCTGTTGACAGCACTAAGTGAAGGGCTTGACACATGATGCCTCCAAACATGATAACGAGTTATGATTATTATTCTGATTCTTACCTTTGCTTTGGGGGACAACCAACTACTCCTGCTCAGAGTAACGCTTGTCCAGGGGCAGACTACTGGTCCACTAGTTCACGGCAATGATCCACAGCATGTTCTTCCGATAACCACACCTGCCCCTGTTCCCAGAACTAATGAAAAACCCAATATGCCTTCCGCCCTCCAAGAGTGGATTGGCCTGCCATTTCCGCTGGCCACATTTGGGGCCCATTTTTCAGTGACGTCCCTCTTGAGCGCTCTCAGGAGGCCTACTAGGGAGGAAAAGTCAACAGTGTAATTAAGAAACATGCTGATTTCCTTCGGACTCTCACCTGGAAATCTTTTTTAAATCACGTGCCACCTTTTTTTCTCCTTCAGATCTCAAGGGTTGAAAGTAATTTTCTGGGCATCATTTGCTCATAGAATGGCCAAGTGAGGACTGGACCGTCTGTCTGACGTCCTCTCTGCACACAATCCCACTGCCCTCGGTGGGCCTTACAGGAGGGGGCAGCCCTCTGAGACCAGCATGTTCACATTTGCAGGAGAGCCACCACCTTCGATGGAGGCTTTCAGTCCCCCAGACATGTGCAGACAGAATATTCACAATGGGCCCGGCACGTTTGGCTGTCCTGGCAGAGGAGCTAGTGGGATGAAGTGTCAGGGAGATTGAGTTTTTTGAAGCCACCCAGCTGGAGAAAGCCCGATGTCGGGGAGACCTGAGTGCCTGACCCCGTGCTCACCTCCGCCCTGCTCGCTTTCTGGAGACCCTGCTCTTCTGGTGCTGCCTCGTGGTCTGGCTTCTATGAGGCAGACGCCACTGGCTGGAGGAGACTGGAAAAGGGACATCTGTCTTTCTTGGTGCTGCCGCTCCCAGGGAGTATAATCTGCTTCTTTTTTTTTTTTACATAAAATATTTTTATTTTTTAATTTTTATTTATTTATTTATTTTTATTGAATCATAGCTGTGTACATTAGTTCAACCATGGGGTACAGTGTGGGGGCTTCACATGCAATCTGAGATATTTTATCAACCTGATTGACATACCATTCATGATATTTTCTCGTTTACT
>CAUYON010026720.1:0-22012 GCA_963573935.1 Arctocebus calabarensis | reverse complement strand
CCTCAAGCTGTCACCCTGGATAGAGTGCAATGGCGTCACAGCTCACAGCAACCTCCAATTCCTGGGCTCAAGCGAGTCTCCTGCCTCCGCCTCCCAAGTAGCTGGGACTACAGGCACCCGCAACAGTGCCCACCCATTTTTTGGTTGCAGCCACCATTGTTGTTTGGTGGGCCCAGGCTGGATTCGAACCTGCTGGCTCAGGTGTATGTGGCTGGTGCCTTAGCCACTTGAGCCACAGGCGCTGAGCCTGAACCTCCATTTTCATTCCATTTGTGTTTGCTTGCTTAGCTTTCATGAATTTAAACTACATTCCTAATAAAGGCTCATAAACATTATCATCAAAGTATTTTCTTTCAAAACTTCAAGACATTCATTGAAAATCGATTATTTATTACCTAGTTGTGATAAATCTTTAGCTGTCTTATGGCCATGCTGTTCTGGATGACATCCTTTAACATGATTTTGAACTTGGTAATTAGCAAGCAAAGGCAAGACAAAACCTTGCATTAATTTGTATGTAGCAAAAAAGTCTGTGAGTTAACCCCTATGTTACTTTACCTTTCACATGAAATTTGTTTTTCTCTTTTTGCATAGCTTGGTAAATCCATATGCATTATCTAAATCACCAGGACTTAAAAAACAAGTTAAAGACTCACATACCTGTGTGCACACACTCATACATATATTTGAGATTTAATAAATAATCCAAAATTTGAAATGTCGAAAGCTTTATCAAGTAGATATCTATGATGAGAAATTTGATTAACACAGCAAAATAAGTCACCCAGTCAGAAATCTGCCCCATTTAATGCTGGTCCCTGAGCACGTCTGGCTGATCTGACTGGCATGTGAAAATTTTGACAGAAGATCATGCTTCTTCTTTTGCTCTGAGCTGTACCTTTTACATAGGTCTTGTATTTCAGACAGTTTCAGTTAGAACCACTTCTAGATCAGAATACTACTGGACGTTTATATTTTTAGCTGCTGTGATTTCTTACTTCTCCCACCAGCCTGCAGCCGTGGGCATAATTACTGCAGCGGTTCTCTTCTTCACCAAGAAGACCTGGGAAGGTGCCTCAGGAGGGAGAATGAAGGCTGGGAGAGAAACTTAAGGAACTGTTTCAGGTTCCTGCCCAGGCAAGGCTTAAAGGTGGACAGAGGGTCATTTGCTATGACTAATAAGGTCTTCTAGTGGTTATGGTAGAAAAGAAGAAACAAAATTTACTAACTTACTAACCAACTAATGTCACTGGGAAAAGTAAGGAAAAAAGAATTTCAGAATGGGTGAATGATAGATATCCTTAGTTTATCACCCCCAGTCCATCCCCCCTCTCCAGATAACCAGGTGTGGATTAAAGATTGGAGGCTGAGCCTGCTGAAACCATGGTGAAAAGGCCCCTACTTGGTGATCCTGTCCACACCCACAGCAGTGAAGGTGAATGGCATCCCTGTCTGGATACATCACTCACCAGTGAAACCAGCCAGCGATGGGGAGTGGACAGTCCAATGACATCCAGAACATCCTGACCTTATTCTGAAAAAACAGACCCACAGCCCTGCCCCAGTCACGGGAGCCAACTGGTCTACGTGTGGCAAAAGCTTGATGAGCAGCAGCGGTGTGGGACTGATTACTGATTCTTTGGACTTTCTCACCTTCCTTCTTTAATCTTAGGTGTAAGATTATGAAAAATGTTTCCAAAAGGTAACCCAAACTATACACACTGTCAAAATTGTTTTATTGGTTTACTCTTATTATGAGTATAAAGGAAAGCCTGATGGTTTACTCTTATTATGAATATAAAGGAAAGCCTGAAGGTACTTGCATATATAATGACACCCAACATCAGATATGTGTGTCCCCCAGTGGTCCAGCTGTTTGTTATAAACCTTCTGACCCCCAGAGCAAGCTGAATTTGCTATGTGGTATATTGATATCCCTAGAAAGACAGTAACTGGAGTTATAACAGAAGGAATACCTAAACAAATAAAAAAAGCAATAACAATATTTCAACCTATACAGACATATGTCTTTTTATATTTTTAATAACTAGAAGTTTTCTGTGTAGAAATACTATATATTTCCAAAGAATTATTTATTTTTTTATTATTAAATCATAGCTGTGTACATTAGTGGAATCAAGGGGTACAATGTGCTGGTTTCATATACAATCTGAAATATTTCCCTTTTTTTTTTTTAATTAAATCATAGCTGCGTACATTAGTGCAATCAAGGGGTACAATGTGCTGGTTTCATATACAATCTGAAATGTTTTCATCAAACTTTTAACATAGCCTTCATGGCATTTTCTTAGTTATTGTATGAAGACATTTGTATTCTGCATTTAGTAAGTTTCGCCTATAACCTTCTAAGATGCATCGTAGGTGTGGCCCCACTAATTACCCTCCCTCCACCCCAACCTCCTCCCTTCCCTCCCCTCCCTTCCCCTTTTCCCATATTCTTGTGCTATAATTGGGTTATAGCCTCTATATGAAAGCTATAAATTAGCTTCATAGTAGGGCTGAGTACATTGGATACTTATTCTTCCATTTTTGAGATACTTTGCTAAGAAGAATATGTTCCAGCTCCATCCATGTAAACATAAAAGAGGTAAAGTCTCCATTTTTCTTTAAGGCTGAATATAGTATTTCATGGTATACATGTACCACAATTTATTAATCCATTCGTGGGTGGATGGGCACTTGGGCTTCTTCCATGACTTAGCAATTATGAATTGGGCTGCAATGAACATTCTGGTACAGATGTTAAAGAATTATTTCTATGTATTTCATATTTTGTGTTGTCATGTTAACTTTAATTCTCTAATTGTTAATGGTATACAATGGATATTTGTATATTGAACTTAAAAAATTACAATAATGGCAAATATTAAAAAAATTAAACTAGTCAGCCACGGGGGTGGGGGAGTATATATGTATATGTATACGTATATATACATATATGTATATATACACACACATACATATATATATATAGCAATATCTTGCTATACTTTGTAAACAGGTTGAAGGAAATTTTATATACAGTCAAGAATGGCCTTTTTTTCACTCTGTTGTCTGTGCTAGACTGCTGTGGCATCATAGGTCCCAGCAACCTCAAACTCCTGTGCTCAAGTGATCCTCTCTCAGCCTCCTGAATAGCTGAGACTATAGGTGCGTGACACCACTCCCAAATAGTTTTTCTAATTTTAGTGAAGAAGGGTTTTACTCTTGCTTGGGATAGACTCAAACATCTGAGCTCTGGCAAACCACCCACCTCAGCCGCCACAGTGCTGGGATTATAGGTGGGAGCCACTGTCCCTGGCTGAGAATAGCTTTTTAAAAGCTTTCTCCATTTGGATCGCCATATGATTTATACAATTCTGGAATGTTCAAGTAAATTATATATGTGCTCTTTTTTCTTTACGTAATACAGTAGAACCTCCATAGCTGACCACCTCCCTACACTTACCACCTCCTTAAGTTGACCCAATCTTCATAGACCAGACATGCACCACAAGGACATATCAGTACTAGGCCTAGTTCCTTATGGTGACCGCCTCTGTGTGTTGGCCAGCTTGTGACAGTCTGTTGGGTGGTCAACTCTCAGAGGTTCTACTGTATTCTTAAATATACAGGCCAGGACTCCTTTAGTCTCCATAGTTTATCCATCATATTACAAATGGAGTGAATTCAAGATTGTTTAATAGGAGATGGTCGAATGTAACTCCATGTTTACTGCTAGAAACCAAAGCTTTGTGTGAAGTCTTGAATTTATGGGGAGGAAGGGTAGGAAAGCCTGTACTTGTGTGTTCTTTTCCTGATCCTTTCTCCTCATTCCTGAACTGCAGGAGACTGAGCCCCCTTGGACTTTGGTGACCCCGTCCTGGGGTGTGTTTATTTGATGGTTGATTTTGCTGTGCTGGGTACTTCTTGTCCCATCTTCTAATCATTTTGTAGCACACATGCTGACTCTTTCCTCTCTCTTCTACTTTCCCTGGGAAAATACAGTGAATAAATAAAAAGACTTATTGGTGCTGAAAAACAAACAAACAAAAAACAAATGGGGCGAATTTAGTTTGTCTTCAGCAAAGCATATGGACCTTAATATGTAGTGAGGGTACAATGCACTTATTACTTCATGTGGTGATTCCATTTATTCTTTCTTCATGGCCCTTTGAGTCAGGTACTATGAAAAACTGAGATGTAAAATACTTAAATAACTTACCCAGGTTATAGGACTCAAGTTCTTACATCAGCATCATTGTTCCTAACCTCCAAATTAATAATTGCAAATTATTATGTAAATGAATGAGTGCAATTAATTACTGTTTTTTGTTCATTCATGTATTCCATAAATATGTGTTGAGTATCTATTCTATGACTCTGCACAAAACTGCCAAAATCTTTTCCTTTGTTTAGTTTATGTTCAAAGGGGGAAAAATAGACAATAAAATATGTAAAATGAGTAAGCAAATGATGTCAGATACAAGGTCAGGAATATCACTGATAATAGAAAAAGTAGAATGGATATGAGGCATCTGCAATACAGAACAGGGTGTGGGAGAGAAAATTATTTTATTGAAGATTTTATTTAAAAACATGAGATTCAGGTTGGGTGCTATAGTGGGTGGTTATAGTTCTAGCACTTTGGGAGGCTGAGGTGGGACGATCACTTGAGCCCAGGAGATGCATTTGCAGCGAGCAATGACCATTGCCTTCTAGGCTAAGAAACAGAGTGAGACCTCCATCTCAAAAAAAATTAAGAAGAATATGAGAGTGGAGTAAAGGCTTGAAGGACATAGATACTTCCATTATGTTAAGACGAGATTGAAATTCATCCTTTACTTGCTATCAACTCAACTGTTTATACCTGTCTCCAGGTATAAATGCTCTGTTTTGTTAAAGAATGTTTCTGTTCAGGAGTAAGTTTCCTCTTTATCAAAACAGAGCGTTTATACCTGGAGAGCCAAATTGGGTACATCAGACAATATTCTCCACACTGTGACTGTATTCAGTCCTTTTGTTCTTTACGTAGGTCAGTTTCTTATTCTTTATGTTAGATTTTCCTCCCCTCTGAGTGCGAGGTCAATGCCTTATTAATGTTTATATACTCATGTAACCACTTCTACAAGCCCCAGTATTTATTACAGTGCTTTGCAGAAAAGTACTAAGTGATTTTTTATGTTGAAAAAATATATTTTTCATTTTAAAGATGAGTTCCTTAAAAAAGAATCACACATTTTGTGTGTATATTACCTATGAACCACAATAAGAGAATCGAATTGTGGGAAAACATAAACTTTTTTCTTTCTTTCTTTATTTTTTTTATTGTTGAGAATTCATTGAGGGTACAAGAAACCAGGTTACACTGATTGCATTTGTTATGTAAAGTCCCTCTTACAATCGTGTTTTGCCCCCAAAAGGGGTGGCACATACCAAGACCCCACCCCCCTTGCTCCTTCCCTCTCTCTGCTCTTCCTTTCCCCACCCCCAACGTGTCATTCATTGTCCTCATATCAAAATGAGGACATGGGATTCATGCTTCTCCATTTAAACTTCTTTATTTTAACCAAACATTTGCTAATTTATTTTATTTTATTTATTTTAATATTTTCCTTTCTGGTACCCAGAAGAAAGCCTTAAGGCACAAAAGAAAGTGAAAACAACAAGAACAATAACAACAACAACAACAACAAACAAAAATCCAGTGTAGTGGCTGTGACTATGAGGACAAATTTCCTCTTTATGGTGAACTTGTTTTTGTTCCTTTTACTTACCAAATACAACTCATCTATATTGGGCTACTATTTCCTGTGATAATACTTGAAATATTTATCTAAATAAATATCTAAATATTTATCTAAATGTTTATCTAAATAAAATATCAATCTAAATCTGAGTTCTAAATAAACTCAGATTTAATTGATAAAGAACTACTTGTTATAAAAAAGCAAACTATTTATTAAAGCCAGGGAATTGCTGGCTGGAACTTAGACCGTGCTACCGAAGGGGAGCTGCTGAGAACAGCCAGCTTGGAACGAGGCAGGGTATTTGCCGACTGGTTTGTTGTGATCATTTTCTACATCATTTTCCAAAAGCAGGAGCAAACATCAGGTCTTGCAATTTTCTATTTTTGCCTTGCTCCCCAGATTTAGCATGTTAATTGCATGATTTTCTCATTGCTCATCTTTTTGGAAAGTCCACAGGAAGGAGGTATTTTCTGCCAACTCACATTGGAAGGCAGTGTCTCACAGGGAATGTGTCTCCCTTCCCAGGGACCAATCAGCCCAACTTAGTCACTATGGGTAAGTCAGTAGAGAAGATACCGTGGTAATTTAATTTTTTCTCCCCTTAGTGCACCAAGGGAAAAAAAAAGAAAAATTAGTGCTAATGTTCAGGTATTACGGTACCTGACATAACACATTTAGGTGTCAAGCTTAGTTGTTTTTTAGTGTGGGCACTGCATCATTCTTGTTTTTGCTTCGTGTCTAGAAACATGACCACATGTGTGAGATCAGATGGTTAAGTTCATGAACTCATCCTAGAAAAAGGGTTCCATGCCTCATTGCTGAATGTCACCCCATTTGTTCCTTTCCCCAGATTGCTAAAGTAGGTGGCTGTGTCTACATGGAGGATTAGAGAGAGATCTTTTCCTATAGCCCTCTTCTGCTGCCTAATGCATTTCTGAAAAGAAGTGGAAATCGATTTATTTACTTATTTAGAGACAGAGTTTCACTCTGCCCCCCTAGGTAGAGTGCTGTGGCATCATAGCTCACAATAACATCAAAGTCTTGGGCTCAAGTGATCCTCCTGCCTCAGCCTCCCAAATAGTTGAGACTATAGGAGCCGTTACCACACCTGGCTGGTTTTCTATTTTTAGTAGATGTAGGGTCTTGCTCTTGCTCAGGCTGGTCTCAAACTCAAGCTCAAGGGATCTTCCCATTTCAGCCTCCTGGAGTGCTGGATTATAAATGTGAGCCACCACCCCCGGCCATGGGAACCTATTTATAGAACGTGATCCATTCCTTCTTCCTCAGACGTTGTGCGTTGACTTTCCCACTTGAGAAGTTTGCTAAAAGCATAAAGAACTATCACAATCACCTTTTACTTAAAGGGAATTGGGGTAATCACAGGTGGTTTGGATATTTTGTCCAAAGGATGGCTTATTGGCTGAGCACGGTGCTATGAACTGGACACTTGTTCCTTAGGAGGCTGTGAGTCCTGCCTCGTTGGTCACTCCTCGGTGACTGCTCTGCAGGTTTTCTGGGTCTGGCCTCTGACTCCTGCAGTGACATGTAACAGACAGGAGTCCTTACTCCCGACAGGTCACTACACAGTGTGGTTCCAGCATCCCCAAATGGGGACCGCATAACTCCCAGGAAGGTAGCATTTGGTTCTTTAATGACTGAGGCATTGAGATGGGTACTATGATTAATCCCTTACTGGGAGCCTTCCAGGCAGGATTTCAAGGGTGGAAAAGCCTAGGATTGCCTGCTGCAATGTTAGATGGAGTTCAGAGTGCGGGAGCTAAAAAGATACAGCATAGTTAGTATTGACAGGGGCACCGGGGCAGGGGCAGAGGGGTTCTTTCCTTCTCAGTAAAATGTAATTTCCTCTGTTTTGCACCACCAAAGGTGAGAGAAGGTAATAGAAGGCGAGGCTAAGTCACCAGAACTAGATTTGAATGTGGAGTTTCAATGCATGCCCTGATTTTCCCATGTATATAATGATTCATTTCCTTTTCAGTGTGTTCTACATGGTTAGATATGTTTCTGGGACTTGGATTGTTCTACATCCAAGTTAGGTATTATTTGACCCAGATTTATAAGTACACGGGAAATTGAAGCTCAGAGAATCACAGCAACCTGCCCAAAGCCATGCAAACTAGTAAGTGAAAGAGGAGGATTGAAGACCAGATTTGTTTTTTATATAAATAAACAAATAAACCAATCAATAAATAGTAGGAAAAAACCCACAAAACGCTTTATACTCTGTGTATTGAACACAAAGTATTGTGTGTGTAAGTCATATGCTTAGACCTCCTAAGAGAAATCCTTTTCTCTTTATCAATAGAACAAGGAATATTTTCTGCAGTGGAAGAGCTCTGTGTCTCTCACCTCTAACCCTCTCCATCAGCACCGTGACTCTGCCTTTTAACCACTGCGTTCTCTACCTTAACAATGTTAAAACATGTAATGATGCTGTGAATTGGGGTGTGTGTGGAGGAGGGTTGCAAGTCTCCTTCCCTTCATGCTCTGGGAGGATTCAGTGTTCAAAGGCTTTGGGCGTCACCTCCTGATGAGTCAGCAGGTCTCCAGAATTCAGAAGTAAATTTAAAATAGGAAGAAAAAAAGGAAATAGATGACTTATGCTTCTAAAGGGTGACTTCTTTTCTTTGTTTTTATTCAAACAAATGACAAAGTTTATTACATGAGTTAATTTTTATGTCCAAGCACAAGGATAATGAAATATATTTTCCATGCAGAATATTAAATAACATACAGTGGTAACAGTGCAGTGTAGGTTTCCTGGGAAGCAAACTCTGTGGTAGAAATGTACTTGCAGGAAGTGTATTTATTGGACAGTGCTGTCTGGATGAGGACCAGTGAGAGTGGAAGAATGAAGCAGGATAGACAGAGCAAGAAGTTGAACTTGATCGAAGTCCCAACAAATGTCTCAGTTGATCCCTTGAGGAACCTGTGAAGTTGGGAAAACCCCTCAAAGATGTCTGAATTGAGGCAATGGCCATTCTTTGGATATCTGCCACCCACAAACATGAACCTGGCTGAAGAGAGTCGTCACATTCAAGGTGACAACTGTCTTCAGCCAGGGGCAATTTCCAGAGAAGAACTCAGCAGAGAGCAGCCAACTACCAATAGTCCCAGTGGCTGAGGGAAGGAGGGCTTCAGTCTCGAAGGGTTGGGGGGTTTGTGAGAACCTGGAAAGCACATCAGAGCATCGACTACGGATGATCACAAAGAACAACACCTATTTCATAATTCACAGCAAAGTTCTATCTCAATCCCAGATACAAGTAAACTTGAAATTATGAAAAGGTAAAATTCTAGCAAGAAAACGAAGAAACCACATGAAATGCCAGCTACTGGAATTATGGAAACGTTTGATGGTAAAAGAGAAAAAATAAACCCAAAAGAAAGGCCTCTAAATAGTGAGGAGAATTATTTCCAGGAATACTCATGCTTTTTTTTTTTTTCCAAAGTCTCAAAAAATAGACAACTAATATTTATAAATAAAAAATAGAAGATAATGTCAAAAAAACCAGATCTTGCCAAATCTTATACACAATAGAAAAAGAAGAAATCCTTCAAATTCATTCTACTTCATCTGGATATACCTGATATTAAAATTGGAAAAATATATTATTATAAAGGGAAATTACAGACATATTTCACTTATAAATGTAGATGCAATATCCTAAACAACATATTAACAAGTTGAATTAAAAGTTATTGTTCAAATGATGTACTTTGGTCAAAATTATATCCAACTTATGTGAGAATTAGTCACTATTTTCTTTCTATTTTTTTATACGTGTGACTTATTTTAAGACATCTGTTCATCTTTGCCTCATTGGAAATAATCTACTTCCTATTAAATTAAGGCAGAGGCTCACAAAAATATGACCAAACTCAAAAACATATTTTGTGTCCCATGAAGTTAATTGTAAACGTTTTTTAAGAAATAAATGGTTTTAATCAAATGTCATGGATGTGAGAAAGGAAAACTTAAAACACAAACTTAGGGAGGATTAATCCATTTTTATTCAGGGTAGGCAGAGAATTTTTTTCAAAAGTTACATTAGTTTGGCAGACCTGTTTTGTCTGTTATGGAGAAAGATTATTTTTTACTTTAAATTTAATCACAAAATATTCTTCAATATTATCTATCTTTTCTGAGAGCCAATGTTGACTAACAAACATTTTGAAGATTAATTCCACTTCCATACTATAGAGTGGAAATCAGTATTAAAGTACCTAAACATGGATAAATTTGCAGTATAGTTTAACTCTGGTAATTGGTTCAAGTTAGTCTAGCTTACTGAATTCATTTAATACTAGGTTCCATGAAAAATATTTCATTTTTAGACTAGTTTCTGATCTGTGTTGATTAGCTAGCTCGTAGGGCTAGAAGGACCTGGCTGGTCTGTCTGTGAAATTCTTTAAATGACAACTTTGATGCCTTAAAAATGCACTTTTACAATATCTGCTTTCTTGTCCAAATAGTTCTTTTGTGTAGCTCTGTTTAAACAATGACAACAGAGGCCAAGGCAAGTTAATTGCTTGAGCTCAGGAGTTCGAGACCAGCCTGAGCAAGAACAAGACCATGCCTCTAAAAAAGTAGCCAGGTATTGTGGTGAGTGCCCAGCTACTGGGGAGGCTGAGGCAGGAGAATCACTTGAACTCAGGAGTTTGAGGTTGCTGTGAGTTGTGATGCCACAGCACTCTACAAAGTGACAAAGTGAGACTCTGTCTCAAAAAAAAAAAAATAATACACACACCAATTGACAACACTACTGGCCAATTTATTTAAAAGGCTCATATTCTAAATTCATTGAAGAACAGAAAAAAATATGGAAACTACTAGTTAGTATTTGTTATACTACTGGTAGAATAATTAGCAGATAGACTGATTTAGGTTCCATTCTTTTTTATTTATTTATTTATTTATTTATTTTTGAGATAGAGCCTCAAGCTGTCACCCAGGATAGAGTGCTGTGGCATCACAGCTCACAGCAACCTCCAACTCCTGGGCTCAAGCGAGTCTCTTGCCTCCGCCTCCCAAGTAGCTGGGACTACAGGCGCCCGCCACAATGCCTGGCCATTTTTTGGTTGCAGCCGTCATTGTTGTTTGGCGGGCCCAGGCTGGATTTGAACCCGCCAGCTCAGGTGTATGTGGCTGGCGCCTTAGCCCGTTGAGCCACAGGCGTCGAGCCTTAGGTTCCATTCTTAAGTCGGGTTTTAGAGAAAACAAAATCATGTTTTAGCAATGGAGAGCTGGGAGGAAAGTAAAAATAATCAGCTTTCATTTTGCATTTACCAGTGAGGTGAAACCAAAGAGGTTAAAAGAGTTTTAATTGTGATGCTGGATCAGCAGATAAACCATTTAAACAAAAACATGCTTAACTACATTCATCTATTACTTAACTTTTGGCATCATTCCAAAGTTTTCTTCTTTAGCTGATTATATTTTGAACCTTCCATACAAACTTGTTTTTAATGAGTGATGATCTCCTGGGCTTTCCATACAGGCTCCCGGGGTGGGACTTCAGTCCGCTTTGTGGCGCTCACATCAACAGGAATACTAGTACAGTTCATCAATCTTGTTAATGAGCTAACTGTTGGCCTCTCGCTAGTGTGACATCCTGGTACTCTTGATCTTTGCAGAAAGGAATTAGTGCTGGCTTTTGGTGGAAATCTCCAAATGGGATTAATTGGAATTTTTCAGGGTAAGATAGAATGTTCAATTTTTAGCTTAATGATGATGCTGGGACTATAAATGTACCAGATTTGAGTTCAGTTAAGGTAATTATGTGGGCAAAAATAAAAGTGTAATTATGCTGTTCCAGTCTCTACCAAGCGCAATTATTGTGAATACTAACCCAGGGAAAATATGTTCATTCTTTAAATTTTACTGTGTCTCACAGATTTGCTTCTTTCACTTTCATCTGGTGGGGTGGGGGACTCTCTAAGATACTTCCCAAACACTATTTAAAATGTTCGTTCCTTTATAAAAACCTGGCCTTAATAAGTAGCCCTTTAAAAAAAAATCAAAGCAAGATATCTTTCCTAGGTATTCTTTCTCATATTTTATAAACAATGAAGAAAATATATGACACAAGTATACTTTTTGTGCTTTTTGTTGAACTGAAGAAATAGCATGTGGAAAGGAAATGAATGGATTGTAATGAAAGTTTGACAATTTTGTCCAGGTCGATTGTTTCCAGGTTGATTACTGATAAATCAGTTGCTTTGTCACACACAAAATTTCATCTAATTGCTAATCTAATTGTCATCTAATTGACATCCCCAATGTCTGGAACAAAAGGTAACTAGTCTGATCACTTTGATTCTCACAATGATTAAAGGAGGCTGAGTTCATAGTGAAGCCAGGAGTGTTGAAGGTGTCCAACTTGTAGCCTGCAGGCCAAATGCTGATTTTGTGAGGACCTTCTTTGCTTATCTGTGGTGCCAGTATCACAAAAAGTATGCATGGACTTTCTTTCTTTTTTGTTTGCTAATAAGCTTGTGTGAGTGTTTTTGTATTTAATGTGTGGTCCAAGACAACTCTTCTTCTGATGTATAGCAGAGAATAAAAAGATTGGACACCCCTGGGCCTAGACTATACTATAGCAGTGATTAAAATGGTCACAACTCACAGCTCATAATTCTAGTTTATGAAATACAAAATAATATCCATTTCAAGACTGTCAAGGAAACAGAGTTGCTCCTTTAACAAAAGGGAAGTCCCCATTGGCACAAGAATTTGAATTTGTTTGAAAGTTGATGACCGTAGTGTTGCACACGGGAAAGGATCCGTGCCCAGAAGAGAAGATATGATTTTCCCATCCCAGTGCTCCTCCTCCCAGTCCGGCCCACTACAAACACACTATGCCATGAATTGTCTCACTGAATCCTTTAAACCCAACAATTCCAACGGTCTTTCCTAAAAGAATGTATAGTATACACATGTTTTTTTCTTTGAACAATAAATTAGGAAACAGAAATTGTTCCTCCTTTTTTTTCTCATGAAGTTTATTTGCCGAAGTATAGGAAGTAAAGTCAAATTATTCCTTCTAGACTGCACCCAGGAACATTTTTTTCCCCCAAATTTGTATTCATTTTCCTGATGTTATGATTGATTTTATTTACCGAGTCAACTGAATCAACTACATTTACTAAGCAACAAAGATAATGGCTTTCTATTTGCTATGAACTATATATTTAATTTCATATTATTTCAATTAATTCATAGAATAATCTCAGAAGGGAAGTATCATCACTATTTTAATTTTATAGAGGAAAAAAATGAAGGTTAATGAACTTGTTCAACACTGTGCAATGATCAAATGACTGAAGTAATGTTCATTTTGTTCTTCCGTTAATAGAAGCATAGACATAGTTAACAGGCTGAGACTGGAGTCAGACCAATTTGTATTTGAATTTTGCAAGATACTTAATTTACTTTTCTAACCCTTGGTGTATTCATCTCTTAAAGGGGTAATAAATAACGATGTTGCCTCGTAGAAAATATTCATGGTGTTTAAATGGGATAATGGATATAATATATTTCTAGTGCCATGCCTAGAAAATTTTAAACTTTAAAACTTCAGAAAGTTTTTATGTTATTACAAGCATAAAATTAGTAGACATTTAGCCTGAGGCAGTACTTGATGTTTTTAAATTAGCTTCACGTGGATACATAGCTTCATATAAACTTAAGTCTTTCCAAATATCAAAGCAAACAAGCCAGCAATTTTTAGGACCGATGGAATCTTTAGAGCCCAGGCTGGAAACTTCTTCCAAGAGCACAGTTTGTTGGCTCTTTTCATGTCTTGGCCTCGTAACTATCATTATATTTGAATGTCAGATCAGGAAAGAGAAAGAGGTAATGGAGGAGAGCAGAACACTGATGACAAGATGCCTGGATAGGTGACATTTGAAGTGGGATTTCATAAACCTCAATTTTATGAAGTTAGTGTATGTCTTAAATAAATTCTAGGGAGAAATACTATGAGATGTTTCAGATTAAACGATAGACTCCAAATTAGAAGCAACTGTATTAGTTTGCCAGGGCTGCTATAACAAATGGAAGAAACAACAGAAACTTACAGTCCGCCAGTTCTGGAGCCCTGATGCCTGACATAAGGTGTTGCCAAGGTTGGTTTCTACTGAAAACTGTGAGGGACAGTCCATTCCATACCTTTCCCTGGCTTCTGGTGTTTTGCTGGCAATCGTAGTCATTCTTGGTTTACATAAGCATCACCCTGTCACACGAGCGCCCCCATCTCTGTCTTTATCTGCACCTGGAGTCTCTCTGTGATGTCTGTTGCCCAGATTTCCCCTTTTCATAAGGGCAACAGTCTTATTGGAGCAGAGGCCCACCCACCTCCAGTGTGACATCATTTTAACTAATATCTGTAATGACTGTGCCAAATAAGGTCACATCCTAAAGTGCCAGAAGCTGGGACTTTAATATGTGAATTTTAGAGGGATACCAATCATCACAGATGGACATGCTGAGCCAATGCAAGACAGGAAAATTAGCATAACAAGGAAAAAATCATAGTTTTGTGTTAAGTTAAAGATTGCTTTCAGAAGAAAAAAAGAAACTGAATAATTGAATGGCAGGAATGTGTGCAGAAAGGATCTGAGAAATTGAACCACAACTCTCATTTGTGTATTTTTTATTTCAAATTAATATGAGGGTACAAATGTTTAGGTTGCATTGTTTTCGATTCTAAGGTAAAGTTCAAGTTGTAGTTGAGCCCCTCGCCCGGGGAGTGTGCTGAGCACCCTCCCGTTGTGCACTTTAGGGGAGACCCCGCCGTCACCCTTCCTTCTCCCCATCCTCTCCTTCTTCTTTCCCCTCCCTTATTTCTCCCCCTTGTTAGTCTATATTTGTGTTTTTTCTTTCCTGTGGGCATGTAATGGTTTATATATTTAATCACAACTTTTAAAAAGCTGCCAAAGTGGTGTAATTCCTAAAATCTATTAAGGCAAATAGAAGCTGTGTTACAAGAATTGCAGTGTAGATCAAGGAAGAATGATAATCACTATCGCAACTTGTTCCTGTGAAAACAAATCATGCTACCTGAGGAAGGTTAGCTAAACTTGAGATTCTACTGAATAACAAGTTTTTCTGTTGACTAGTAGAATAGGTACTGAATTCCTCTACAACAGAAAAGACTTAAGCACAGGTGGATAGCCATATGGCACAGATGGAGGAGGAATTTGGAGACGTTTCCTGAGAGCCGGCACATCTGCACCTTTGTTAATTGGGATTGAATGGCACCTGTAAGTCTAGACCAGTGTTTTTCGACTGTTTTTCATCTCATGGCAGATTTGAACCTCTAGTTAAACTTCCACAGCACACTTCAATTATGTTGATCCAAAAAAAGAATAAAAGAAGGAATATACTCACTGTGCTTTGAACATCATCCAAAAATAATTTAATTAATGATTTTTAAAAATTTTCATGGCACCCTAGTTGAAAATCACTGCTCTAGAAACTTACAGGCCAGGTTAGGTTTTCAAGCCTTGAACTTGGGGTTAGAGTTTCAAGCCTTGAACTTGGGAAAAAACAGAAGCCACTGGGCGTTTTCCCAATGGGACTAATAGGCAGGACTGTTGTGCGTCGTGTCATATCCTACTCATGACATCATATGTGAGGTAATGAAGAGGAGGGCTATTCTTAAGTGTGTTCTGTTCACACTGTGAACCTCTTAGCTGTATATATTTATTACAGTGATTTCCCAGTAGATGGTGATAAAATGTCTTGTTCTGACAAAGTTAGTATCTTTCAATAATTTTTTGAAAAATGGAATACATGGCCTTGAAGAAAAGAGACCTTTAAAAATTCACACAGGCCAGGAATGGTGGCTCATGCCTGTGATATCAACACTATGTGAGGCTGAAGTAGGTGGATCCCTTGATACAGCAGTTTGAGACCAGCCTGAGCTGGAGCGAGACTCCATCTCTACTAAAAATAGAAAAACTAGCTGAGCATTGTGGTGGGTACCTGTCATCTCAGCTACTCGGGAGGCTGAGGCAGGGGGATGACTTGAGTCCAGGAGTTTGAGGTTGCTGTGAGCTATGACACCACAGCACTCTAATGAGGGGACAGAGTGAGACTCTGTCTCAAAAATAAAAATAAAAATTGGCAGAGAGGCAGTGCATTCTGAGTAGCAGGAAGGCTCTGGTGGCTATGACACTTTGCATTAAAAACGTTCCTCTTTCCTCAATGCTTCCTCAACAATTAAAACAAAAAACCAAAAAGCAAAAACACTCCTCTCTGGTGAATACTTGGAGGATAGATTAGAGAATGAAGTGGACGTGGCAATACCTTTTAGGAGACCATCACCTTGTTCACAAGAGAGAACAAGGTGATGGTGGTTTGGATCAACACGGTGGTAGAATGGCTAAAAACAAGTCAATGTGAGAGGTAGTTAGGGAAGAGAACCCCATTCCTGACCCTTCATTGATCAATTTCACACGTGATATTTTTTTAACAGAAATTAATCATCAGCCTCTTAGATTTTAAGCTACGTCTTCCCAGTCTTTGGAAACCTTTCTAATTCAAGTCAAGAGACTCCCTTAACAAGACTTGACTTTGGGACTAAAATACATCTCTTGAAATTCTGTCCCCTTTGGCTTTGGCCTTTTCCACCTGCCAAAGTAATTGACAACCGCCGCACAGTTGCGCCTGTTGTGACCCTCAGTTTACCTTTGAACATGCTTTTTTCTCGTTTCTCCAGCTGCTGAGTGGCTGGCTTTCCTTCCCCTCTCTCCCCTCTCAGAGGCTCCCCAGAAGCTTAGGCTCCTGATTTTCCTTGGAATCTCATTTAGTTATTTCTTCTCAATTACCGTAAACTCTTCAATTCCCTTTGATTTTTTTCATCTATTCTCTGACTAGAGTTCATTGTCTTCAACCTTGACAGCAGCTGAAAATACCATTAACTTTCTACTGTTTTCTGTCTTTATCATTAATAGCAATGGTGAGTATTCAGTGAGTTGACACCTGCCTTCAGGAGCTGAGCAGTGAGCACATGTGCACGCACGCACTCACACACACACACACACACATACACGCACTCACGTATGCACACATACACATACACGCATGCACGCACACACACACATACACACACATGCACACCTACACATGTACACACACACGAGCTACCAGGCTTTGCAGTTGCAAACACTACTCCCCTATAAGGCTTTGTAAAAATTATTATAAACATTGATGGAAATCCAGCTATGTCTAAGTTAAGAACTATCTCATGTACATTCAAAAGTCTGGTATAAATTCCTTCTTTATATAATTGGGCAAACTTACATAAAATACATAAAATTACTTTAGCTAAATGTTTTTTTTTTTTTGCAGTTTTTGGCTGGGGCTAGGTTTGAACCCACCACCTCCGGCATATGGAGCTGGCGCCCTACTCCTTTGAGCCACAGGCGCCGCCCTAGCTAAATGTTTAATGCCCAGACATTTTACTATGCTTCTTTTTCTGTTTACCTAAATATATCAAATTTCTCTTTGTGGTAATTATAATTAAACATAAATTATAAAATTAGACATCTTGTTTGCCTTTTTATTGAGGATTTGACTGCAATGGAAATGATGTCATCATAAATTCTAATCAAGGGCTTATTGAACAGAAACAGTCTACTATCTAGACGTATTTGTTGTGGTCATATTTGCACGTGACATGGCGACTCTTGATGGCCAAATGATGGCCTGCATGTGACCATTTCAGATTTGTTGTGTTATTTGCTCCATAGAGAGTAAGGACTATGGGAAAGATATTTAAATAAGAAAGTTAGAAAATAATCAAGATGAGGTCTCCACTTAACATGTGGTTAAAAGAGTGTTCAAAAATAAGAAAATAAGAACTGAAGAATTTCATGCAATTGAGCTTTAACCCAAGCAATTCTCCACTGTGAGTTCTCTGTTAGAAAATACTTACTTCTCAACTATAAGTGACAGTTTTCTTATTTTCTTTCTTACTTTTGTACATGTAGTTGTTAAAGACAACTACTGTCAGATGGTCAGTTAAGAAAACTAGAAAAAGAATGACACACTAAGTAGTCACATTTGTTATATGGCCTTCTGTAAACAGGAATATGGACAGAGAATAATTGTCTCATGTAATTTTGGAATGATATATAAATTTCTATTATGCATGTTGTCTAACTTTCATCAATTGCTGAATCAGTTGTGTTTAACTACACAAATGAGCTTACTTCTAAGAAATTACTAAGCTCTGTTTCTCATTTCAGCTAAGATATTGGATACTTGTGTAATGAGGTCCTCTGAAATATTTGTTTGCAAGAAAAAGTTATCAAGTTGGGTCATCGATAATGCATCAAGAAATGATGCAATGCCATTTGCTATCCACAAATATTATTAGTTTTTCCAACTTAACCCAAGAGGTAGACAGCTCTATTGAAGAAAAGATGGTCGTTTGTGCTAGAGAGGTCAGAAAGGTATTCTTGTAAAAAGAAGAGAATTGACTTTTTTTTTTTTTTTCTGAGACAGGGTCTTGCTCTGTCACTTTGGCTAGAGAGCAGTGGCAACATTATAGCTTACTGTAACTTTGAGCACCCGGTCTCAAACTATCTCCTGCCTCAGACTCCAGAGTAGCTGAGTCTAAAGCTGTGTATCATCCATGCCTAGCTGATTGTTTTTTTGTTATATTTTGTAGAAATGAGGTCTTAATATGTTGTACAGACTGGTTTCAAACTTTTGGCTTTAAGCAATAGAAGCCATTGGCCTGGCTCTGGACTAATAGTTTTTAAAGTAGCAGCTCTCAAGATTATTCTGGATCAATGATTCCAACAGAGCAGAAAGAAGCTTGTCATAAAAGGTCTGACAATTAAGTTCTTGAACTCATCCTAGCAAAAGTGCTATGTAGTTCATTGATGAAGATCACTGTGTCCACAGTAATATCCTTTATCCTCTCCTTGGGGAGCTGTGCACTGACCCCAGAGCCTAGTCTACCCTTCAAAGCAATTTTGGAACTATTTTTCTGGAATGGCCATAGGGATATTATTGTACTCATTCCTATATGGAAGCTTCAGGACTAAACGGAAATCCAGGATCAGAGCTTTCAGGAAAAAAGAGTTAGAAACACTGTGGTCAGAGTCCAGCTGGACAGGCAGGGGCAGGAAGGAAGGTATCAGGTGGAAGAGCACAGTGAGAAGGTCAGAAAATAGACAAGCCACGAGCTAGAGCTTTGGAAGGTTCTGAGAGCAGAGACATACAGATGATCACATTTTAAATTAATCAGAATCACTGGCGGGTACTTAAGACTCAGGTTTTTTCCTCAGGAAATTTGTTGTTGTTGTTTTTTATTTTAATAGATTTAGGGGATATAAGTTGGTTTCTGTTACCTGTGTAAACTAGGTATCATGTAATGGTCAAGCCTGGGCTCTGTACCCATCCCTCAAGTAGTGCACATTGTACTCATAGATGATTTTCCATCCCTCATCCCTCCCCCCCGCCCTTCATGAGTCTCCAGTGTCCATTATGCCACTCTGTGTCCTTGTGTAGCCATAGTTAGCTTTTACTTACAAGTGAGAACATGAGGCATATAGCTGGGTCACTAAGAAAATTTTGAGACAAGCTGTGTTACGGTCCATTACTTCACTTCCAAGAAACACACAGTCAACGCTGTCCTTTTTGATTCACCCATGCAAGTTTCAACGCACTCAGTTTATCGGTATTTCTGTCTATGGAGCTTTATTTGTTTCTGTCTGTGGAGATTTTACATTTCTAGAATTTGTGCATGTATCTCAAAAGTTTTATGACCCACATATTTTTCTGTTCCTGAGTTACTTAGGATAATAGTTTTTGGTTTCCTCTAAGTTTCTATAAAAGATATTATTATTTCATTCTTTCTTATCACTGAGTAGTATTCTATAGTCTCTGTGTGTGTATAAACATACATTACATTTTTTTTATCCACTCCTTGGTTGATGGGCACTTAGGTTTTAGGTTGATTCTTTATCTTAGTGATTGTGAGTTGTGCCACAGTAAACATGTGAATGCAGGTATCTTTTTGATATAGTGATTTATTTTATTCTGGGTAGATACCCAGTAGTAGAACTGCAGGATTGAATGGTACATCTACTCTTAGTTGTTTGAGAAATCTCCATATTGATTTCCATAGAGGTTACACTAATTTACATTTCTGCTAACAGTGTGTCAAGCGTTCTCTTCACAGCACAGCCGCACCAACGTCTACTGTTCTTTAATTTTTTTCATAACAGTTGTTCTCATTAGAGTAAGATGATTGTCTAATTGTGGTTTTAATTTGCATTTTTTGCCATACGTATACTTCTTTTAAAAAATGCCTGTTCATTCTTTTGCCCACTTTATAAAGGGGTTGCTTGTTTTTTTTCTTGCTCATTTCTTTGTGTTTCTTGAAGATTCTGGATGTTAGTCCTTTGTGGGACACAGTTTGCTAATATTTTCTCCCATTCTGTGTTGTCTGTTTCCTCTGCTGTTGATTTCACTTGCTGTTCAGAAGCTTTTTAGTTTATTTACTATCCTATTTTGATAAAGATCAACACCAACTGAGGGAAATTTAACTGCCAAACAAATGTGTGACACTTGAATTTTCTGCATATGGTGAAAATGTCTATTCTGCTCACAGACAATCTACTTCTGAAAATTTCTGCATTCTCTAGATTGTGATTAAATTAGAGAAAATAGCCTGAATATGAGAAGAAAGATTAGATTGGATACCATGAAAAATTATCATATGTTAAACAAATATGTTTATAGAAAGGCATTAAAGTCAGTGTAGTTAGAAATAAAGACATAGACAAAACACCAGAGCTATCAGCTTCTATTAAGTGATCACATGAAATGTCTTATACTGGAGAAAATGGTACAATTTACAAATTCCCATTACAGGGAGACATTTGATATTTATAGTTTATAGATTTAGCTCACCTGATAGCACTAAAAAACTCCATATCTATTAAAACTTCAGTTAAATTTTCCTCCACAATATTTAAATGGAGCTTTTAGTGACATTGACATATTCGACATATGAATTAATTCTCATATCTAATTATGTTAGTAGATGTCTTTTAAACTGGGAAATTGGTCCAATATATGTATACTCAATATATTTGTTGCCAAGATGTGTTATTGAAGTAGTTACTCATATCAGAAGGAAATTTAATAGGTTAATTAAATATTTATTATGTATTTGCCATTTCTTTTTTTAAAGTCATTTGTACATAGATAATTCATATATTTATGCCATTTTGGGATTCTATATATTGATTATTTGTACAAATTGGCGTGCTTACATGCTACTAATCGACATAGCTTTCTCTTCATTTACCCAATTACAGCATTAAGACATTTGTGTTCTGCACCTGATAGATCCAACTTGTACTTGCATTATGCTCCATAGGTGTGGTCCCCCTACTAACTCTCCCTCTGTCAACCCACTCCTATCCCTTCCCCTCTTCCTCCTCTTAGGCCATAGTTGTGTTTCATTTTTCATATGCAAATGTGAGTGATTATAAATTGGTTTCACAGTAGTACTGAGTGGGATCTGATCAAATTAAAAAGCTTCTGCACTGCCAAGAACACACTAAGTAAAGCAAATAGCCCTCAGAATGGGAGAGGAGTTTTGCAAGTTATATTTCCAACAAATGTCTAATAACCAGAATGCACAGAGAACTCAAACTTATTACTAAGAAAAAACAAGTGATGCCATTTCACTGTGGGCAAGAGACATGAACAGAAGCTTCTCTGAAGAAGACAGGTGCATGGTTTACAGACACATGGAAAATTGCTCATCATCTTTAATCATCAGGGAAATGCAAACCAAAATTACCTGAGATACCATCTAACTCCAGAGTAGCCCACATCACAAAATTCCAAAACTATAGATGTTGGCATAGATGTGGGGAAAAGGGAACACTTCTGCACTGCTGGTGGGAATGCAAGCTAGTACGTTCCTTTTGGAAGGAAGTTTGGAGAATATTCAGGGATCTAAATGTAGACCTGCCATTTGATCCTGTAATTCCTCTACTAGGTGTAAATCCAAAGGACCAAAAATCACTTGACAACAAAGATATTTGCACCAGATTGTTCATTACAGCTCAATTCATAATTGCCAAGTCATGGAAGAAGCCTAAGTGCCCATCAACCCATGAATGGATTAATAAATTGTGGTATGTGTGTACCATGAAATACTATACAGCCTTAAAAAAGATGGAGACTTTACCTCTTTCGTATT
>CAUYON010026718.1:0-23607 GCA_963573935.1 Arctocebus calabarensis | reverse complement strand
TCTAACAAAGGATGTGAAAGATCTCTATAAAGAGAACTATGAAACTCTAAGAAAAGAAATAGCTGAACATGTCAACAAATGGAAAAACATACCATGCTCATGGCTGGGAAGAATCAACATTGTTAAAATGTCCATACTACCAAAAGCAATATACAATTTTAATGCAATTCCTATCAAAGCTACATTGTCATATTTTAAAGACCTCGAAAAAATAATACTTCGTTTTATATGGAATCAGAAAAAACCTCGAATAGCCAAGACATTACTCAGAAATAAAAACAGAACAGGAGGAATCACGCTACCAGACCTGAGACTGTACTATAAATCGATAGTGATCAAACGGCATGGTACTGGCACAAAAACAGAGAGATAGATGTATGGAACAGAATAGAGACCAAGAGATGAACCCAGCTACTTACCGCTATTTGATATTTGACAAGCCAATTAAAAACATTCAGTGGTGCAAAGTCTCCCTATTGAACAAATGGTGCTGGGTGAACTGGCTGGTGACCTGCTGAAGACTGAAACTGGACCCACACCTTTCACCATTAACTAAGATAGACTCTCACTGGATCAAAGATTTAAACTTAAGACATGAAACTATAAAAATCCTAGAAGAAAGTGCAGGGAAAACTCTTGAAGGAATCGGCCTAGGTGAATTTTTTATGAGGAGGACTCCCCAGGCAATTGAAGCAGTATCAAAAATACACTACTGGGACCTGATCAAACTAAAACGCTTCGGCACTGCTAAGAACACAGTAAGTGTAGCAGGCAGACATTCCTCAGATTGGGAGAAAATATTTGCAGGTAATTCCTCTGACAAAGGTTTAATAACCAGAATCCACAGAGAACTCAAATGTATTAGCAACAAAAGAACAAGTGATCCCATCTCAGGGTGGGAAAAGGGCTTGAAAAGAAACTTCTCTAAGGAAGACAGGCGCACGGCCTACAAGCACATGAAAAAATGCTCATCATCCTTAATTATCAGAGAAATGCAAATCAAAACTACCTGAGATATCATCTAACTTCAGTAAGATTAGCCCACATAACAAAATCCCAAAACCAGAGAAGCTGGCGTGGATGTGGAGAAAAGGGAACACTTCTACATTGCTGGTGGAAATGCAAACTAATATATTTCTTTTGGAAGGATGTTTGGAGAATACTTAGAGATCAAAAATAGATCTGTCATTCGATCCTATAATTCCTTTGCTAGGTATACATCCAGAAGACTAAAAATCACATCACAATAAAGATATCTGTACCAGAATGTTTACTGCAGCCCAATTCATAATTGCTAAGTCGTGGAAGAAGCCCAAGTGCCCATTGACCCATGAATGGATTAATAAATTGTGGTACATGTATACCATGGAATACTATGCAGCCTTAAAGAAAGATGGAGAAAAGCCTTAACTTTTAATGCAGTTCCTTATACATACATGCAGTTCCTCAGTAGCTAAAGTCATTTGAACATAGCCTGTATCTAATCATTGGCTAGCAGTTAAGTTAGGCAGACCCGATGGTGACCTGAAATAAGACTTAAAACAAGAATTTTAAAAAAGAAAAGAAATAAAACCCTGACTAGACACATCTGAGGCTGCACACCTTGGTAGAGGCACATTCCATAGAGTTAGCCAAGTAAGTTACTAAACAAAGAAAAAGCAACAATAACAACCTTTGGAGAAAGGATAGTGAATCATAATCAAGACTTGCTATAACACATTTTCCAAAATTCTTGGTTTTCAACAAAAAGTTCTGAGGCATGCTAAAAAGTAAGAAAGTGAACCATACTTGAGGAAAAAAAAGTATGCTCTATGGCTAAAATAAACTGTCTCTAAGTATTGTCTGATATTAGATTTGGTGGACAAATACTTCAAAATATCTAGTAAAAATATGTGCAAAGACCTGAAGAAAATCACATTTAAAGAATGAAATAAAAGCATGACAGTGATGAATAAAAATAGAGATTTTTTAAAAATAAGGAAATAAAAATTATAAAAAGGAACCAAATGGTAATTCTGGATTTAAAAATCACAAAAGCTGATATAAAAAAAATTTCTCCAGAGACATCAAGAGAAGATTTTCCCTTGTAGAAGAATCAGTGAACCTGAAGAAGTAGAAATCAGTAGAAATAGAAAATGTTCAATTTATAGAGCAAAGAAAAAACAATGGAAATGCAAAGAACCCCAGAGACATACAGGACAGTACCCAAAGCATTAAAAGATATATAATGTTAGTTTCTGAATGGAAAACGCTTAGAGAAAGAAGCAATAACAAATTTGAAGAAATAATGGGAGAATTTCTCTAATTTAATGAAAATCATTAATTGACATTCTGACAATGCTCAATGAGCCTCAAGTAGAATAAATTCAAAGAAATTCAGATCTAGACACATTGTAGTTAAACTGACAAAAGCCAAGCCACCAGCAGTGAGACCATAACCACCCAAGAGCCTCACAATCTTTAGATCAAAATCCTATGCAAAGATAATTTCTCTGATTTTTTACCTCTTTAGTAGGCATATGATCAGCACTTTTCTCTATGGTGATGTGGGATTTGTATAGAACCAACAAGTCTCTCTTGATCAGGACCCTTGTGATCACCTATAGATGGTGTTTTATCTATGATTGGAGAAATGAGTAATAGATAGCAATTTGCACACAAAAGTTTAATGATCAAATCTACACAACCTAGCTGTGTTCAGAGCAGTTATTCTTGTCTACTAGGCTATATACATGTCTGTATTTATATACTCACACACAAACATGTATATATGATAAATAAATATATATATTTATGTAAATATATATAGAATGATTATATAAATATATTCATAAATAGAATGAACCATTTTGCTCAGAGGAAGATGTCAGTTGCTTCCTTGTGGACATTTCAAGTACTTTAGGCTCACTAGAGAAGATGGGAGCCTTTCATATATCCTATGAAAATGGTGGCAGAGCTGTTCATACCTGGGGCAGGCCTATAGGTGCTTGTTAAACAGAGTGACAGCAAGCAAGCATTCATTTAGGGCTGGCTGCTCATGCCATTTCTCACTCCCCAAACTCTGCAATTTCTCATTCTCTTTCTCCAGGTTTCCGGAGCCAGACTGCCTTAGGAATTTCTAATAGCACCTTTGAGAACTGAATCTTCCAATCAAGAGAATGGAATGCTCAGGAATAATGCAACTCCATCCCAGTGCCAGCCACTCTCTGTACCATTCCCCTAATTTCTTGGGACCACAAATCCTTTTTCAGTGTGAATTTGCAGCCCAATTTCTGGGAAAACCTGAAGTCTCAGATTAGTTTGTCCACTAATATCTCATCAACAATGGGCCTCATGGTGCCTGAAATAGATCAGAAACTGGGCAGATGGATGATTACAGGCATGAGCCACTGCACTTGGCCTTTGACTTTTAGCTCTTTAGGACCTTTCCATACTGTTTCCCATAGAGGTTGTACTAATTTAAATTTCCACTAACAGCATATAAGCATTCCTTTTCCTCCTCATCCTCATCATCTATTGTTTTTTGATTTTCTAATAATAGCCAATCTGATTGCTGTAAGATTCCATTGTGATTTTTAATTCGCAGTTGTCTGATGATTAGTGGTATTGAGCATTTTTTTTTTATATTTTGCGGTCATTTTTATGTCTTCTTTTGAAAAACGTCTATTCATTTCCTTTGTTCACTTTTTAATGGAGTTATTTGGTTTATTTTCTTATTGAGTTGCTTGAGTTTCTTGTAGATTCTGAATTTTGTTTTTGTCAGATGCATAATTTTTTTTTTTTTTTTTTTGAGACAGAGCCTCAAGCTGTCACCCTGAATAGAGTGCTATGGCATCACAGCTCACACCAACCTCCAATTCCTGGGCTCAAGCGAGTCTCTTGCCTCTGCCTCCCAAGTCGCTGGGACTACAGGCGCCCGCCACAACACCCAGCCATTTTTTGGTTGCAGCCGTCATTGTTGTTTGGCGGGTCCGGGGGCTGGATTCGAACCCACCAGCTCAGGTGTACGTGGCTGGCGCCTTAGCCGGATGAGCCACAGGCGCCGAGCCAGATGCATAATTTTTAAATATTTTTCCCATTTTGCAGGTTGCCTATTTACTCTATTGATTATTTCTTTCTCTATGCAGAAGCTTCAATTAAGTTCCACTTGTTTACTTGCTGTTTGCTATATTTGCTTTGGGGGTCATAGTTGTATTTTTGCCTAGGCCAATGTCCGGAAGAGATTTTCCTAGGTTTTCCTCTAGAATTTGTATAGTTTCAGGTCTTATATTTGTCTTTCATTCATCCTGAGCTAATTTTTGTCTGAGGTGAAAGATAAGGGTCCAGGTTCATTCTTCTATAGATGGCTATCTAATTTTCCCAGTCCCATTTATTTAACAGGGTATCTCTTCCCCAGTGTATGTTTTTGTGAACTTTGTTGAAGATCAGTTGATTGTAGTTATGTGGCTTAATGTTTTGGTTCTATATTCATTTTATTGATCTGTGTCCACTTTTATACCAGTACCATCCTATTTGGTTATTATAGCCTGTAGTATAATTTGAATTCAGGCAATATTCTTTTTGCTTAGGATTGCCTTTGCTATTTGGGCTCTTTGTTGGTTTCATATGAATTTTAGGATTGTTTATTTCTAATTCTGTGAAAAAAGAAGCTGATATCTTGATAGGAATTGCACTGAGTCTATAGATTTCTTTGGTTAGTTATGGTCATTTACACAATATTGATTCTTCTAATCCATGACCATGGCACATTTTTCAATTTGTTCATGTCATCTATGATTTCTTTCATTAGTATTTTAAAGTTTTCCATGTAGAGATCTTTCATCTCCTCCCTTAAATGTATTCCTACGTATTTTATTTACTTTGTTGCTATTATTAATGGGATTGTGTTCTTCATTTTGTTTTCAGTGTGATCACTATTTGTATATAGAAATGTTACTATTTTTAGCATTTCTATACAAATATAGAAATGCTACTAAATAGCTATTTTTATTTTTTATCTTTTTTCAAATAGCTATTTTTATATCTGAATCTGATTTTGTATCTGAATTTTTACTGAATTCATTTAGCAAATCTGGGAGTCTTTTTGAGAAATATTTGTGTTTTTACAAGTGTAAGATCATATCATTAGCAGATAGTGATAATTTGACTTCCTCTTTTTCAATTTGGATGCCTTTTATTTCTTTCCCTTGCCTCATTGCTCTGGCTTGGACTTTCAGCTCTCTAATGAGTAACAGTGATAAAACTGGGAGTCCTATTATTGTTAGTGTTCTTACGGAAAACGCTTTCACCTTTCGGTAAAAGTATTCAGTATTCAAATATGGCTTTTATTATTTTGAGCTATGTTTCTTCTGTGCCTAGTTTGTTGAGGATTTTTATCATAAAGGAGTGTTGCTTTTAACTTATGTTGAAATAATCAAATGGTTTTTGTTTTAAATTTTGTTTATGTGGTGGACTGCAATTATTTATTTGCATATGTTGGCCAATCCTTGCATCCTTGGGATGAAGCCCAGTAGGTCAGAGTGTATTATTTTTTTAATGTTCTGTTGGACTTCATTTGATAAGATTTTGTTGAGGCTATCTGTAGCTATGTTCATCAGTGATATTGGTCTGTAGCTTTCTTTTTTTGTTGTGTCCTCCCCTGACTTAGGTATCTGGGTGATATTGGTTTTGTAGGTTAAGTTAGGGAGGATTCCCCCTCTTCAAGTTTTTGGAACAGTTTCAGTAGGATTTGCACCAGGCTGTTGTACTTCTGGTGGAATTTTTCTATGAATTTGTCTGGTCCTGGGTCAACTGCAGGAATTCTGCTACCTTATATAAGCTATTAGACTTTCTTGTGTCAGTGGTCTGAGGTTAACACATTCTTGTCTTGGCTTAGAAGTTAGCTTTTGAGAGCAAAAAAATCCACCTACTTTTATTTTCTTTGTATTTACAGGCATGTCCTGGAAGAAATAATTCCCCATGATTCTATTCAGAATAGATTTCAGAGATATTATTATAGAAAGATTCTACATATGTGTTCCTAAATTCTATCCCTTTTCCCTCAAGGATTATTACAACCACATTTTTGTTTAAACTCAAGAGGGAAGTATTTTTGATACTTCCCAAGACCAATAATTACCTATTCCCACCTGTTAAATCAAACAACTTTATACTTAAGGTGAGAGAAAGAACTAGGAAACAGTGGGAGGTAGTTTGTCAAGTGTGGGAACTTAAGGTCCTGGTATAAGAGCATTTATTTTGGAAGGGCAGAGACAGCAGGGACTTCTTGTCCCCAGCAAATGCCCTGTCTCCCCATGACAAACTGGGCCTCAGAGTACTTATTACTCTAGCTTAATGCATTTGAGAAGTCACACTTCTCTGCACACACAATTCAAACACTATAATCCACTCACTAGTATTCCTGAGTCATTTTATCACTTTGAATGTAGGTTAACACCTTTCAACTACACCATTTTACTCAGTCCCACTTCTAAACTTGTTATAAACTAAATGCTCTGTCCCTTTTATAAGTTGAAATGTACTGTGATGGTATGAGAACATGAGGTCTTTGGGAGATCACTAGGAGAAGGCAGAACCTTCGTGAATGAGATTTGTCCTTGTATTAGTCAGAGTTCTTCAGAGACACAGAGTAGATAGATTATAGATAGATAGATAGATAGATAGATAGATAGATAGATAAATGGATAGATTAGATATTGATACATGAGAGATGATTTATTAGGGGATTTATCAATTTTTGTTTTGTTTCTTCTTTGAATGATTCTTTTGTTTTTTGATTTCATTAATCTCTGATTCAATTTTTGTTATTTCTTTTCTTCTGTTGGGTTTGGGATTAGATTGTCTTCTTTTTCCAGTTTGTAAGGTGGTTCATGAGTTTGTTGACGCACTCTCTTTTGGGTTTTTGAATGTAGGCATCTAGTCCAATAAATTTCCATCTTAAGACTGTTTTTGCTGTTTCCCACAGGTTTTGGTAACTTGTGTCTGCATTCTTATATTATATTTGAGGAATTTAATGATTTCCTCTTTTTATCTCTCCCTGAACCCAACTCTCATTCAGTATAAGTTTGTTTAATTTCCATGTCTTTGTGTGGGGATAAATGTTTTTGTTGGAGTTGGGTTCCACCTTTATTGCCTTGTGGTCTGAGAAGATACAAGATATAATTTCTATTCTTTTAATTTTGCTGAGGTTTGATTTGTATCCTGGGCAGTGGTGTATTTTGGAGTATGTACCACGGGCTGATGAGAAAATGTATTTTCTTTTGCTTTGGGATGGTGTGTTCTGTATATGCCAATTAATCCCATTTTTCCTAGGGTCACATTTAAGTCCTTTATGTCTTTCTTTAGTTTCTGTTTAGAGGATCTGTCCAGTTCTGTCAGAGGGGTGTTAAAGTCCCTGGATCCTATGTTGTTATGGGATATCATAATGTTCAGACCCATCAAGGTCTGTTTCATAAATCTGGGAGCATAATTAGGTGCATAAATATTAAAATTGAAATGTCTTCTTGTTGTATTATTCCTTTGACCAATATAAAGTGTCCATATTTGTCTTTGTTAACTTTAGTTGCTTTAAATCTGCTTGTGTCTGAAAATAATAATGCAACTTCTTTCTACTGTTTTCCATTTGCTTGAAATACTGTTTTCCATCCTGTAACCTTGAATATGTGTTTGTCCTTCAAGGCTAGGTGTGTTTCCTGGAGCATATGGATGGATTATGGTTTTTTTTTTTTTTTAATCTAATCAGCCAGTCTATGTCTCCTCAGTGGTGGATTCAGTCCATTGACATTTATTGAGAGAATTGGTAAGTGTGGTGGAGTTTTATTCATCTTATTTTGTAAAAGTTTGCTGTGTAGTTTTATCTTTTGCACCATTATGGAAGCAAAGTTTTGACATTAAGCTTCTGGGTGTTTACTTGGCGAGTGGTCCATTGTGATGTTCAGTGTTGAGAATAGATCTAAATACTTCTTGTAGAGCTGGTCTGTTGTGGCAAATTTTTTCAGTGTTTGTATATCCTCAAAAGATTTGATTTCTCCATCCATTTTGAAGCTTAGTTTAGCAGGATACAGAATTCTGGGCTGAAAATTGTTTTGTTTAAGAATGTTGAAGGTCAATAACCATTCCCTTCTGGCTTGGAAAGTTTTAGTTGAAAAGTCTTTTGTCATCCTAATGGCTCTGCCTCTGTAGATCAGTTGGTGTTTACTCTGGGCTGCTTGTAGAATTTTTTCTTTCATCTTGACATTTGACAGGTTTGTTACAATATGTCATGGTCCAAGATTGGAGTTCTGATCCCAGCAGATGGAATTAGGAAAGTTGTACTTTAGACCCCTGCTAAGACCTTCTCCTGACCTGCCCACAATGGTAGCCTCTTGGCTAGCAAGACCAAGTATGGCTGGTCTCTGTAGCTACCAACCGATGGCAAAATCTACTCCCCCTGGTATTCAAATCTGATTGTTGTGCACTGTTTGAGTCTGTTCACTCCTCCAAGTTTTCCATCCAACTTGCAGTTTTCCTCCAAAACCAAAATTTCAGAAAGGCTTTCTCCTGCCCCAAACTTCTGGGAAAGAGGACAGGGCATCCAGCTGATCATGGTGGCTCTCAATTACTCCTCTAATGAGTCCATTTCCACTGTTCCAGATCACACATTGTATCTAGCTCATCACCTCCTGGCTGTGCTCCCTGAGCTATGAATCCAGACAAGGTCCTGGTGCCTCCAGGTACAGCTGGGTTCTCTCTTTTTCCCCAGTCATTCTAAGAGAGCTCAGCTGAACGATCCTCTGGTCTTCCATCTTGCTCTCCAAATCTTCGTTCTTGAGGTATCTGGGATATTTTCAATCTTGCCAGGTTTGGGTGGTTATAATTTCCCCTTGACCTTACTGATAGGGCATGGTAATACTGAGAATAACCCTAAGGGTTATTCAAGAATACTCATCCTTAACTCCATTGAGTTTTCCCTTGCTAGTCTGAATCAGTTGCCCCAGAAAACACTGTAACTCCACTTTTAGCTTATTGACTCACAAGCATGAGGGACACAAAATTGCCAGGTGGCAATCTTAACTTCAGGTTTGATAGAACTGTTTTTGTGTTTCCTGGAAAATACTCTTCCTTCAGAACTAAAGGATTTAGTTCTGGGACAGTAGATCATAAAGTCACAGGAAGCAAAAATTTTCTTGTGGGTAACCAGGGTTAGTAATGAGTGATACCACTCCATTTCTACTCCTTGATTCCTGAACTCATAAAATATGGCTATGAGAGAAATAGTACTTCATATCAGACACTGATTCAGAGCGCATACTGCCTTCTGGAGAATGCCAGTTCTACAAAGTTTTTTTTTTTTTTTTAACCTAGCTAGTGCTGTAATTGTGACTTTAAAAGACCATATCACAATGTTATCAAGTCAGATTCTTCAGGGTGATGGGGGACTTAATAACACCAATGAGAATGAACCCATTGCTGAATTTCTTTGGCTATGAAATGAGTTCCTTGGTCAGAAGCAATGCTGTGTGGATACCACGATGGTAGATAAGGCATTCTGTAAGTCCACAGATGGTATATCATTATGGCAGAAACATTTTGTGCAGAGAAGGCAAATCTATACCCAGAATAAGTGTATATTCCAATAAGGACAAAACACTACCCCTCCCACAATGGAAGTGATCCAATGTAATCAACTTGCCACCAGGTAGCTGGCTAATCACCCTGGGAATGGTGCCATATCAGGGGCTTATTGTTGGTCTCTGCAACTGGCAGATTGAGCACTCAAAGGTGGCTACCGTCAGTTTTGCTTTGGAAAGTAAAAGTGTATGTTGCTAAGCCCCTGCATAACCTCTATCCCTGCCATCATGACCACTTTATTCAAGAGCCCACTGGCTGATTAAAGGGGGTGGCTGGGCAAATAGGTTGACTGACCAAATGTGTTATCCTATCCATGTGGTTATTAAAGTTCTCTTCTGCTAAGACCACCTTTTGGTTAGCACTCACATAGGACACAAATATCTGCACCTCTTTTTTTCCACTTACAGAGGTCTGTCTAGCTATCTTCTCCCCAAATTTCTTTGTCACCCATTTTCTAATTATGTTCCTTTCAAGCTTTTAAATATCTGGCCAAACCATTTGCTATACCTCCTGAATCAGCATACAATTATGAATTGGTGCATTTCTGTTTTCAAGCAAGGAGCACAACTAGTGGTGCTGCCCAAGTTCTGCCTATTGAGATTTCCCATCATTGCTGTCCTTCTGGGGTGTCTAAGAAGGGGATATAGTGCTACAGAGGCCCAGTTTGGGGTAGTTCCTGCATATCATGCAGAACCAAGTGTAAGCCAGCCATATCTTTACTTGCTCTGTCAACCAATCATAGGGTACTCCCCATGAGGTCACAGTGCTGGCAGAGAGAGACAGTGGGGAGTAAGGGCATTTAGGCCATGTCATCATATAATGTATTAAGCCTTCAGGACCTGCTCTTGTTGATCAGATATATACCAGTTCCATTTGATGATACTGTGCTGATGAGCGTGACTAACCTATGGCTTGACAGATCAGTTAGCACTTAGTTTTTAATAGTCAGCACAGGTCACATGGAAACTTGGTGGTTCAAGGTCTAGAATTCAGTTTCTACTAAATCCCAGTAGCAGAAAGTATCGCAAAAAGAAGAGTAATCAACTATATATGACATCAGAGCCTTGTCTCCAAATTCTAAGGGCTGTCCCTGAAATTCTCTGATAGCAGATGGCCAAAGGCTTCAAACAACATCCTCATCTGCCACTGACACCTTAAGTGTCATAAAATCCACTGGTTCATATGGAGCAATTGGCAGAGCAGCTTGCACAGCAGCCTGGACCAGTGGCACAGCCTTCTCCTATTATTTGCCCCACTCAAGAATAGCAGCTTTTCAAGTCACTCAGTAGATGGGCCAAAGTAACACACTCAGATGAGAAATGTACTGCCTCCAAATCCACAATGGTCCATCAGGTGTTGTGCCTCTGTCTTGGTTGTGGGAGGGTCATATGCAAAAACTTATCCTTCACTTTATAATAAATATTTATACATACCCCAGATCACTGGACCACTAGAAATTGAGGCGGAAGGTCCCTGAATTTTAGCTGGATTTTTTTCTCACCTTCTGACACACAAATGTCTTACCAATAGGTCTAATAGTTGCTACTAATGTTATCAATGCAATGGACTAGTATGATATCTTGTAAAAAATGAAAGTGATAAAGATCCCTTTGAGCTAAAGTGTCACTCAGGGATAGAGAGTTGATACATCTTAAGATAGGACAGTAAAAGTGGATTGCTGACCTTGCCAGCTAAAAGCAAACTGCTTCTGGTGTAATTTAAAGATGGATGTGGAGAAAAAGGCATTTGCCAGATCTATGACTGGTGCCAGAAGATGTGTTAATTTGCTTAAACAACGAGCAAATTGTTCTTTGATCATTGTTTAAGCAACAAAACTACATCTGATGCAGCAGCTGCAACGAAAGTCAACATTTGGTTAAGCTTATAACAATCCACTATCATTATCCAGGTCCATCTGTCTTCTGTAGAGGCGAAATAGGAGTTTAATGGGAATGTACTGGGAATCACTAACTCTGTCTTTCAAGTCCTTGATGATGGCATTAATTTCCAAAATACCTCCAGGGATGGAAAATTGGCTTTTAATTTACAATTTTTATAGGTAGAGGCAGCAATAATGTCTTCCATTTGGCTTTTTACATCATAACAGCCCTCATTCCACAGCTTAGTGAACCAATGAGGAGATTTTATCAGATGCTAAGTATGTCTATTCTAATCATACAGTTCCAGTTTCCCTGGAACTGGAGAAATAACCATGGGATGGATTCGGGGACCAACTATACCTACTGTGAGTTGGACCTTAGCTAAAACTTCATTGATTAGCTAACATCCATAACCCCCTACTCTAACTAATGGCCATAGTGATGTTTTGGATCTCCCAGAATCAATATCAGTTAAGAGCCAGTGTCCAGTGGTTCCCAGATGTTCTGATTATTTTTCTCTTCCCAGTGCAGAGTTTCCCTGGTCAAAGGTTGTAGGTTCCTTTGGGTAAGGATAGCATAAATGCTAAGAGTATAAATATTAGGTAGTGTATCAGGATTCTTCCCCTCTATTCAAGGGGTTCTGGTTCTATAAACTAGATTAAATGTGAGAAATGACTGAAGAGCCATGATTCTCTGTTTTTTATGATACAAGTTGGAGTTTTGTTCACTTGACTAGAAAGTTTTCTACTATATAGATGAAGTGAGAATGTAGTAGATTTCTTGTCTATTTCAACTTCAGGACAACCATGGTTAACCAGCCAATATCATAGATCTACGTGAGTTAGACTATTCTGATTGTTTTTGTCTCTGCTGTTCTTTACAGTAACTATGCCCACCATGTTGCCTTTGATGACTTAGTGCCAGCACTTGCCTTCTGCCCTCTTACAATTCAATTATTCCCATTGCATTTAAGTTTTCCAGTTAAGTGACAGTGATGCCCACTGTAAAGGGCATCTTCTACTGAGAAGAGCAATCATGGAGCTCTTCAGGGTGGTAAGGCTCCTCTCCCAAATCTATCTCTCAAAGTATTGGTGAAAGTTATTGTCTTCTGGACCCTCTCAGTGTGAATGAGTAGGTTTTGAGTTCCAAATTCACCCAAGTATTCCTAAGTATTTGAATACCTCTGCTTTAGTAAACCAAGGAAGATCAGGTCTCTTCAACTTGATCATAGTGGGCTATCTTTTTGTCCATGTTTTAGATAGGTGAACAAATTGTTAGCACACTTTCAAACTCCATAAGCTGCAACATTAAGTGCATATTCTTTGTTTAGCAAGCCCATATCAATATATTATCCTGATCCAACTTTATTCAATCCTTATTCCAATCCTTGATATTCATTCCCACATGTGTTACCAGGATTTCTGCTTGTATAAATTTTTTTAAAAGTTATTTTAGAGGGTAGCACATCATGAATTATACTTTGTACCACACTTTTAGAGACCTACTGGAATCTGAGTCTAGTTACAGATCTAGAAGCAAAAAGAGGTAGTAGGTGGTGGGTCCCAAGAAGAATCAGCATTGTATTATCTGGCAACTCCCTCAGAGGAAGCCATTACAGCTTCCTCAGGCAATGCAGAGTTGATCTCTCAGACAGAAGTGGAAAGGCCTATACCACTATGGGTGGAGATGCTGTGATAGTTGGTGTGTAAGGAGACAATTTCCGCTGGCAAATAAGACATCAGAATTTAGGAGCTTAATGTCTCCAGCTTCATCAGCGTTCTTCCCAAACATCCTTGTCATAACTTAAAGGACCCCATTTTTCCCCAACCTATAGCCTTGGTAGACACCCTAGGATGCTGAGTGTTTAGTTTTTGTAATTCTGCCAATTGCATGATGGAGGCTTGTGTTTGATTCAATGATTTCAGCCCTGTGGCTACAGGAAAGAAGATTCTGGCTTAGGAAACACTTAAAAGCTCTTAGACTATTTATATAGAGCTGGAGTTGAAAATTTTAATTCCTGATTTCAACCTTTTCTTTCATCACTTTGACTAGTAACATTAGATGCAATTAACTATTGTCATTATATTCCTTTGTTTTCCACAAATGCTCAAAAGTATCACAGATAGATTCATCAAATTCTTGGCTTCTTATATGTGGTCAATTGGGAGTATAGAACACAGATACAGTAGAACCTCCATAGTTGACCCCTACATTGATATCTCTTTAAGCTGACCTTATTTTCGTAGACTAGACATGCACTGCATGTATGTTTAGTATTGTAGGCCTAGTTCTTTATGTTGACCACCTCCATATATTGATCAGTTTGTTACAGTCTCTTGGGTGGTCAATATACTGTATTGTTTCATATTTTCATACACAATTCATGCTATGGACTACTAATACTAAGTATTACTAAAGCTACTACTAAAGTAGTAGTATTACTTTACTACTACTAAAGCTATGGACTAAGTAAAGTCCTTAGCTTTCTTAGGTATATTTAGATTAAATAGTTCAAATGCTCCAAAACAAATTAAGGAAGCTCCTTCTTAAAATTCTATTCCCCCAGAACCACTTCTAGTACAAAGCTGAGTTCTTCAGTGAGAACCAATAGTATTTTTATTGCTAAAGATGTCAAAATCTAAATGGAAGCCAGGCATTGTAGGAGGCGCCTGTAAGTCTGGCACTTGGAAATCTGAGGCAAGAGGAAGGCTTGAGTCCAAGTTTGAGGTTGCTATGAGCTATAATGCCATGACACTCTGCCCAGAGTGACAAAGTGAGACTCAGTCTCAAAAAAATTTAAAAATTAAAATGGATTTATTTGTGTTAAGAAAAACAAAACAAAACAAAACAGCAACAACAAAACAGAGCCAGGAAAGGATGTGAAGGGAAGGTTCTTATGCAAAAAAGCCTGATAACAAAAACTATCACAAAAGACTAGATAAACCCACAACCTTGCACAAAGGCTGTCACAATCTCTCACACAAAAATACCACAATGACATCTGCCCAGAAACTGCCTGTCCAACCTTGGACTAAAACCATCCTTGTTATTGCTCCTCATAGCCATAGATAATCTCAAAACAAGTAGAACCTCTGTAAGTTGACCACCCAAGACTGTAACAAACTGATCATTATGTGGAGTTAGTCTACATAAGGAACTAGGTACTGATACATACATGTCCAGTCTATGAAACTTGAGATAGTCAGTGCAAGGAGGTGGTCAACTATGGAGGGTCTACTCTATGTAAATCCTATTCATGTTTTCTTTAAAAATCTTTTACCTTCCTAAACATGCACTTAGTTTACTATGGCACAAGTATTTCCACTGAAATGCACATTTCTGAGTAAATACTATTTCTTTTTAGAGACTCTTCCTGTTTGCTTGTTTTTTTTAGGCTGACAATACAGATTATAGATATAGATATAAAGAGAGGATTTATTAGAGAGATTGACTAATGCAATTGTGGAGACAGAGAAATTCTATGACAGGCCACGTGCAAACTGGAGACACTGGGATGTTAGTACCCACAGTGTGACTTAGTTCAAGTTCTAATGCCTCAAAACCATGGGAGCTGATGGCATAATACTCAGTCTGAGACCAAAGGCCTTAGAACTCAGAGAGCCACTGGTATAAGTCCTGGAGTCCCAAGGCTGGAGAGCCTGGCGTTCTGATATCTAAGGACAGGAAGAGAAGAATGTCTTCACTCCAAGAGAATGAGGAGAAGTCCTTTTGTCTCCTTTTGTGTTCTGTGTAGGCCCCAAACCAATAGGATGGTGTCTACCCACACTAAGGGTGGATCTTCCTCACTGAATCCTCTGCCAATCTCTTCTAAAAGCATCCACCCAGACATATGAAGCAGTAGTGATTTATAAGTTCCTTAGGTACTCCTGAATTCAGTCAAGTTGATGTGTAATAGTAATCATTATAGTGCCCTTGCAAAAGAGGCTCATTGGATAATTGTCCTGCCCTTTCAGCCCATGTGACATTACAGCAAGAATGCACTGTCTCTGAACCAAGAAGCAGAATTTCACCAGGCACTAAACCTGCTAGTGCCTTGATCTTGGACTTCCTAGCCTTCAGAATTGTGAGAAATAAATTTTTATTGTTTATATGCCACTAGTCGATAGTAGTTTGTCATAGTGGACCAAGACAGATCCATATACTTTTATTGTTAGAATCTTTAACAAAGATCTTTGCCAAATTATGAAGGTTAGGCAAAAATTAATTGATCTATAAAGATATCATTACTCAGGACTCACAGAGTTCCTGAGTAATGTTCATTTTCCTTACTCTAATTAATATTCCCTTTTTTACTGACTTGGTAGAGTCATTTAGTTTATATGGGAGCGCAAAAAATTTAAGAAAATAAATATGAATGTGTGTAAACAGAGGGAAGTATATTAACTGAGTATATACTCGGTGCCAGATGTTGTTCTAGGCAATTGGAATAAATTATCTTATTTAGTACTTAACACAAACTTAAAGCGTTATTATTATGCCCATTTATAGGCAAGGAACATGGACTCACAGACATTGATGCCTCATTCAACATCTAGAAATCCCAAAGACCAGATTCAAATGCACATTTAGTTCTACACTTCCATGTTTCTTCATCCTTATAAAGTTTACTTTTTAATATTATCTCTGTTTTACACATGAGGACAATGAGGCTCAAAAAGGTTAAGCAAATTGCCCAAGATGACATAGTTTATATACGCAAAGAACCAAAATTCTCATTAAGGTATGTCCAATTCCAACAGATTATAAGTATTAGCAATAGTGTCTGGGTTTTGGCATTTCAGTTGCTTTTTTTTTTTTTTTTTAATAAAATACTGTCCAACTGAGACAACTGAACACTGACTTACAACTTTCAAATTGGAAGGTTGGGATGGTATCTGGACAGAGTCAGCATCATACATGAACAGAGGAGATGGTAGTCTCAAAAGTATGCCCTGATTAGCCACACAGAAAACCAAACTTCTTTATTTTGTCTAAGCAAGGGGTTAGGAAGTCACTGATAATATTGCCTTTTCAAAAGTTGTTTAAGAACACTTGTTCTTGTATTGAGCAGTTGAATTATATAACCAAGATGAAAAGTACAGCAGAAAGTACTATTTTACTTGCTAATTCATTACTATGTTTCAGAAAATGTAGTGGTGCTTGGGATGTGGAGAACAGGGCAGTGAGAGAGGAGTAGGAAACCAGACAGTAAACTCTTAGTCTGAGCTGAGACTTGAATAAGGCAAATCTGATTCTGCTTTATTACTTCAAGTAGGGCAAGTAATTTAAATTCCTGGGGTAGTGTACATATTAAATAAGTTTGTGTAGGTGATGTATTTGGCATAGATCCTGAAAAACAGTAATGAGCACTCCATAATTGGTCATTAGGTTATCCTTATAACTTCTTCCAGGGCAGATGGGTGAGAGTGGGAACCTCCCACTTTCCTTAACCATTTTAGTCTGGTCTAGAGTCTATCCTGGTTCATTAATAGTAAATGAACCTCTTTCTCTTTAGTTCACTCTGAAAAGGAGAGGGCTGGAGGCAACTCAAGGACGGTATGCAAGAGGGACTTCTTGAGATGCTGCCTGCAGCTTTGCTGTGCAGCCTGCTCTGCCCTGCCGACCAGGTGTTCCAGTCACCAAATCTTTTGCAGGCATTTAGCAAATCAAAACTGACAGCAGGAGGCTGTCAGCCTGACATACGATAAATACCCTCTGCAATTTAGCACTTTAACACAAGGATGAGTTAATTGCCAAGCTATCAACTGAGCTGAACTGATGTTTCTTGAGCACCCTGTAAACCAGCTGAGAATTATCTAACAAACTCTGGCACTCTGGGATGGAGGATATTTTCAGGCAAGAAGAGAAGAGTGGGTGAGAGTGCTCAGTAAGGGGATTGATGGGCAGTAACATAAGCTGTATTAACAAACTCTTGAAAATATTATTACCTAGAAGCAGACAAAAAAAATCTTGAGGATCCTGAGAAATAATGTAATAAAAGTCTTTTATTTTATAGAAGAAACCGAGGTCAGGGGCAAGGTAGGGTTTGAAAGGTGAGGAAAGCACTGAAGGCTACAGAGTTCATCAGTGACAAAGTCAGGACTGGAATCCTGTTCTTTTAAGTATGAATTTTCTTGTAATCATATTATCTTATTGTTCATGCTTTTACTATTAATATTTTCTTCTAGAATTCTTAATGAGCTATATCATGTAGACTCTGGCATAGTTTGATTTGGCCAATTATTAGTTCTGTCATCTCAGGCAAATTAATTCTTCTGCACCTCAGGGTCCTTACCCCTAAAGTGAGTAAATATTAGCATCTGTTCTAAATGATTATTATTAAATGGGATAATGCATGTTAAATATTTGAATTACTGTGAGGATTTCAATAAAATTAATTAAATATTACTATGATTATTATTATAGATTTTAAATTACTGGCTTTGAATTACTTAGTGATGGGTTTGGTTGGGACTTTAGTAGTGACTGGGAGAGATACCAACTCTCTGACAATTGCTACAAGAGATGTCTCTTGTATTTCTGAAACATATACCAAGGAATAAAGCTATGCAGAGAAAAAGATTCTGGTTCTTGCCTCAGCCATAAATCACTGACTTAGTCACAGATCATATCCTTGACTCCTTTGAGCCCTCTTTTCCTTATGTGTAAAAGAAATAATAGCATTAATATTCTTATGCTATTATAAGGATCAAATCAGATCAAGCATATATGTGTATATTTTACATAAGCATTTTTTCTTAATAGATTTTATTTTTTAGGGCAGTTTTGGTTTCACAGAAAAATTGAGCAACAGGTACAGGGATTTTCCATATACCCTCTATGTCTCCCCCCACCAAAAAAACACATAGCCTTTCCCATTGTCATCTTCCCCCACCAGAGTGGTACATTCATTATAATCAGTTATTCTACATTGACACATCATTTTCAGAGTCGAGAGTTTACATTAGGGTTCATCCTTGTTTTGCATTCTATGGATTTGTACAAATTTATCCACCACTACAGTATCATTCGGAATAGTTTCACTGCTCTAAAATTCTTCTGTGCTCCACTGATTCATCCCTCCCGTCCCTTGTCCCCTGACAACTTATCTTTGTACTATCTTCATAGATTTACCTTTTCCAGAATATCACATAATTAGAATCACATAACCTGTAGAGTTTCACTTAGTTATATGCATTTATAGTTTTTATATGCATTTAAGTTTCATTTATGTCTAAACTGAACACGGCCTCACCAGCAATAGGGCTCCTTGGTATTTACTCCAAGGAGTTGAAAACCTATGTCTACAGAAAAATTTGTGCATGGCTATTTGTAGAAGGTTTATTCATAGCTGCCAAAACTTGATAACAATGAAGACATCCATCAGGATGTAATGGATAAATAAACTGCAGTATATCCAGACAATGGGATATTATTCAGTGTTTAAAAAATAATTATCAAGGCACAAAAGAAATGGAAGAAACTCTTGTATGTTTTGTGTTAAAACTTTTGACATCACCTCTCCTATCATTTCCCTATTTGTTCCTTTAGCAAATCCAATTAATTCTAAATTTAAAATATATGGCAAATCCAGCTGGTTATTCTTCTCCACTGGCATCATTTTAATGCAAGCCATTGTCATTTTTCACCTGGGCTTCTTAATCTAGCTGCTTGTGTTCACTCTTACTCTCTTCCAACCTATTATTCATCCAACCTATTCTTCATAGAGCAAATTGTCACTTTCATGCTGAGAACTATTCAATAGATAAAATATAAAACATTAACCCCATCATAAAACCTTCTATGACTTGGTCCAGGATTTCACTTCTTGGTTGACTTTATCCACCAAGATACTCCCTGTCACTCAAGCTTGCATGTTTTCAAAGCCTTGATAAAATATCTCTTTCTCACTTCAGGTTATTGCATACAACATTTCTTAGGCTTGAAATGATCTTGCTTCCACTCTGCTGAAATTTATCATTTGTCAGGTCTCACCTTAATTGTCAATTCTGAGAGGATTTACCTGAACCTGCTCTGCAATTAAAATCAAGACTCTTGCTCACTTTTACATCACTTTTAATGATTTTCTTTCAGATTTAACTCTTTTAAATGTGTGCTGATTTTTTTTTAAATTGTAATTTTCCTATTCAGTTAGAAGCTCTATAATGGCGAGGACCATACCCTGTATGTATTGCATATGCTTGTAGTCCCTGAAACTAGCACAGTGCCTGGTACTTAAAAAGTCCTCAAGAAGTGTTTGTTAAATGGATAAACAAATTTGAGATTTTTCAAGATGGAGAACCTGGTGAGGAGTTGAAGAGGGAAGTTATATAGAAATTTCCCATCTTAAATTCATTGTGGACATTTTATTTCCAAGTGAAGTAAAATAAGTAATGAAAAGGCAAGGCACAGCTTCTATGCAACAAGCAGACATAACTAAAGCAATATTTTGAAATGTATTTTATAAGCTAATGGAGAACTATGTAAGAAAAGAGAGAGAGAGATATGATCTAAAATTCTTAAAAGAGCTCTTTCCAGATAAGCTGAGGTAAACGTTCTTTCCTTTTTTCCTGAAGGCATTTCTCCAATTCTAAAAGTAGGCGGCCAATCTGTTTTGCTATTGCCAGAGGAGGTACTTCTAGGAGGAAGAAAAACCAGTGGAACATTTGACAGTCATTTGTCCTGTTGTGGCAATTTGAAATCTAAAGGATTTTCTATAGCATAGTTGGGTTTTCCATGGGGACATTTGTAACAAGCTGAAGTGACATCAGAAGCTGGGGTATTGAATAGGAAAGGAATAATATAATCTTGTATAGTTTTGTATGCTTAGGAACAATAATAATAACTTTGTTGTGGCTGCTAAAGTATGCCTGTGGTGGACAGTTCCACTCTTGGGAGATACTTAGAATGAGCACACAACAGGTCTCCCACTTAAAAACAGATTGACTATAACTAAAGCTGCAACCAATCTTAACCCTGCCCAATTCTCAACTGGATTAAAGTCATCAGCTTTTCAGTCTGTGTCTGAAAGGGGAAAGGGGAGAACATTCTTTAAGGAAAAATAACATCAATCCCAGTATCTTCAATTACAACTCATTTATATACAATATCTAGTATGCAATAAGAAAAAATTATTAGACATATGAACTGTCAAGAAAATGTGACAGATAATTAAGAGAAACAATATTAATAGAATCGGAGACACAGATAAAGCCAGATATTGGAGAAGGCAGAAAAATAATTATTAAAAAGAATAGAGATGGATAATATAAATAAGAAAGAAAAAAATTCAACAGAGATTCTAATTTCTAAAGAAGAGAACATTCTAAGATGAAAAAATACAACATTTGAAGCTAAGAACTCATTGGATGGGTTAAACAGAAACATTATACAGCTGAATACAGGATTAGTAAACTCAAAACAGATCAGTACAAAATATACAACTAAAACCTGGAGAGAAAAAAAGGATAGAAGAACCCACTACAGAACTTCAGAGACATGTAGGGCATAGGATCCTTTTTAACATTTATGTCACAGTCCCAGAAAAATGAGGAGAGAGACAAACGTGTAGAAGAGCTTATGATTAATTTTTTTCATAAATGATTGAAAACAGAGACTCATACATTCAAGAGGCAAATCCCAAGCAAGATGCAAAATTAATTGTATCTTGGAACAAAAGGTCAAACTGCTAAAAACCAAGAACAAAGGAAAATATTGAAGCAGCCAGAGACAAAAACAAAACAAAACAAAACAAAACACAGTGGGACTTTCCAATGAGAAGCTTAGAAGTCAGAAAAGACTGTGTTAACTTTACATCATTTAAGAAAGAAAGAAAAACAACTATAAAAAATATCATTCAAAAATAAATGCAAATTAAGACATGTCAAAAAACAAGGCCTGAGAAAATTTGTGACCAGCCCACTGACACTACAAAAAGTCTACTGAAGAAATTCTTTAGGCTGAAAGAGTATTATCCCAGAGGAAGAACAAAACTCTATAAAAGAATTATAAGAATCAGAAATATAAATTTATATGAACACTGATTTTTTAAGCAATAATAAAAACTTTGTTGTGGCTGTTAAAGTATGCCTGTGTTGGAGAGATGAAATGGACTCCTTGGCTAACAGAACCAGGTGGCCCTGGCTGGGTGAGGGAGTGGTCACATACTTGGCATTTTCAGAAATATTTTGGAAAACTATCATAGGACCTCCCTTTTAACAATCAAGCTAAACCACTTCCTACTGTCAGGGCCCAGATAAACTGCAGCTGGAATCCCTCTAGCCCCTCAAAGTGACCATTTGGAAAGAACATCTGACAGAGACTTCTGGTTTGGGGCTTGAAAACCAAAAAATACAGGCTTACCTGATCCAATTAATAAGGGCTCAACAATGTCAACTAATCAGGACTCAGCTGCATCAATCAGGACACCAATCAGAACAAAGGGATTTTCAATTCTTCATTTACATAAATAGATCTGATTGAGTACCTGGGTAGGAACTTTTGCTATGAAACTTGAACCTTGTCTTTGTTTTCCAGAATGCACCTTCATTTTATACCTAAGGCTTTGTCTCCCTGATTTACGAACTGTTGACTGGAATGAAGTATCTTTCCAATTTCCTTTTCAGAGAACTTTTACTTACATGGTGTTTACTTCTACACCTTGTAGAAGTAATGTACATAAAAACAATAGCTCAGAGGGTGGAAATGCTTAAAACCATTAAACAGTAATAAGTTTCTTGCATTATTTGAGAAGTATGACCAATTAATGTAGACTATATAAATTCAGGATGCAAATTGTAATCTCTAGAGTAACCGCTAAAACAATCAGGCAAAAAGCTAATTGAAGAAATAACAAAGAACCAAATAATTAAAAAAAAATGTAGGACAGGATGAATAAATAAAGAACAAATGGAACAGAAAGAAAATGAGTATCAACATGGTAAATCTAAAGCAAGTTATAGCAGTAATTACATATAAATTGACTCAGCATTCCAAGTGAAAGACAAAGATTGTGACACTTGACAAATCAAACACACACACTTGTATCTGTTTACAAAAGCTGCTTTCTACATAAAAGCTTATAGAGAGACTGACGTTAAATATATGAAAAAGATATACCAAACTCTAACAAAAGAAACTGAGTGGCAATATTATTATCAGTTAAATAGAACTTTTAGACTAGAGACATTACTAAACATAAAAAGGACGTTTTGTAATAGTAAAACATTTAGTTAAATACGCAGACATAATGCTCTAACATTTTTATACACTTAACATATCTTTAAAATATGTAAAACAAAAGTTGACAAAACTAAGAATAGACAAATGCACAATTTGAATTAAAATGTTAACACACCTTTCTCAGTAGGTTAAAAAAAAAGTGGACAAGAAATCAGGACATGGACTTATTGTTTAAAGACAAAACACCGAACAAGTTCAAATACAAATTTATTTTAAGTGTATATGGAACATTTACTAAAATAAACTCTTGATCCAAAGTAACAAATTATAAAGATCAGAAATTATAGAGTGCATATCCTCTTACCAAAGAATGAAGCTAGAAATCCACAAAAAAGAAACTAGACTATTTTCATGTATTCAGAAATCAAGAGCATACTTCGCAGTAGCACAGTGGTTAAAGGTGAAGTTAGAATGAAAATTAGAAAGTATTTGAAATAGAGCAAAAGTGGGAAAATGATTTACAAAGATTTTCAGAAATAAAGATAAAATTAAAAAAATCACATGAACAGATGGCATATTAGTTTTGTATGGATACTACAACAAAGTACTACAGACTTGATGATTTAAACAACAGAATTTGTTTACTCACAGTTCTGGACACTGGAAGTAAAGGGCAAGGTGTCTCTGTAGGTTTGGTTTCTCTCCATCCTTGCCCACTTTCTCACTTTTCTCTCACATGGCCTTTCCTCTGCACAAGTGCATCTCTGATGATTCTTCCTTTTTTTTTTTTTTTTTTTGAACTCACAGTCATTTATTAACTCACATCTTCAAAGAGTTTGAGGCATATGAATAATATAGTTGGGATATGTAAGCACAAAGCAAGAGATTAGAGATGCTGATTGAGCTTAGAAATACAGAAGTATGTATGGAACAAGCT
>CAUYON010026716.1:0-11897 GCA_963573935.1 Arctocebus calabarensis | reverse complement strand
TGTCATTACATTTGATTGCATAAAAGGGAGTGACACGAGCAAGAGCTCTTAGTCATCTTTGGTGTTTCTTCAGAACATCTCTGAGGTCTGCTACATAGAAGGCATACTTATCATCAGAAGAGGAAACTTTATTGATTTTTTGGTCCAGAATGTCCTGGGGAGTAAAACCTTCATCAAGCAAGTGGCAGTCAAATTCTTCATTACTAATGTTGTTCATGGTTTCTTGATGTTTCTTTGAAAAACTAAGAGAAGGAATTTAAAGAAATACTTCCAGCTTCTGACAAAGGCAATTCTCCAGGAATTCTGGATCCCACTGTATGTCCTCCGAGCAACAGTGGAAACGTTCTTAGACCATCCAGCACCACAGGCCAGCCCCGTGGAAGAGCCAGAATGCCACCACCTGTGCAGAGCCAGAGCCAGAGCCGCAGGAGCACTCGGCTGCCCCTGTGGCACCCATCAGCACCTGTCTCCCACCTGCCAGAGACGCTGGCCCCAAGGTGGCGCTGGAGCAGCTGGCAGAAGGGCAGCCAGGGCGGCGACTTCAGGTATTGACCTCCACATTTCAATGTCAATAGAAAATGGGTTACGGAAAAGCTGTATGTCCTGTTCATGGAGATGAAGCTCTTTAAATCTAATTGGAAGTCCTTTTGCAACTTTTCCAGTGAATCCACACATGTTTTATTTGGGAATGCAGCCAATGGTTTTTCCACTAACAGATTTTGTGGGTCAAGATGAGTCCGCTGCTAAACAGGACAGGCAGCAGAGCCAAAAACACCCGGCGGGCTGGATAAATGTCCTCGGGGGGCCACATGTGGCCCGCAGGCTGTAGTTTGAGGACCTCTGGTATAAAACAGTCCTGTGGACAAAAAGGTTTTGGAACTGCCACTTTAGAATATCTTCTCTTGGTACATTACCCTTATGCCATTCCATATAAGTCACTTTACCACTTCCCTGCTTTCTACCATAATATAATGCACTGTGTTTCACTGTGAGTGTTGACTCCTAAGATTGTCTTTTGGGCCTGGATATGTTCAAAGACAGATAAATGCAAAGTTCTGCCTTATTAGGAGAGCTCAAATGTGCTAACCTATATTTATGAATCCCATGAAGGAAGATCATGATTCAGAACAGGAAAAACAAGAGTTGCCTCGGTAGTCCTGACTGTGAAAGCGCTCTTCCCTGGTACCCAGTCTGAATCCTGTACCCTTTGCCTCCAGCCATGTCCTTGGATCCTGTCTCATAGTTTGTCTCTCCAAACAAGTACAAACTCCAGACACCAACTCCTGATTCTTGGCTTATGCAGTATAGCTTACGTTCTCCCTCCAATTTGCATTCAATATAAAATCTGAAATTTAGTTAATAATAACGTACTAGTGTAAGTTTCTTAGTTCTGACAAACTTGCTGTGGTACTGGAAGATGTTAACAATTAGAGAAACTGGGTCAGGCGTACACAGGGGCTCTGTACTTACTTTTGTAACTTTTCCATGAATCAAAAATGATCTCAAAATAAACATGTATAGAAAATTGAATTGGATTATATTGCCCCTTTGAGCCCTTCTGAAATCCAAATTCCACTCATAGTTCACAAGACCCTTGCCCATCTCATATATTCCTCTGCCTTCCCCACAACTACCTGGTCACTCTGACTTCAATTCTCCTCCTTGAATATGCCAAGGTCATTCCCTACTCAGAGTCAAGAAACTTTGAGATATCTTCTGGATGGCTACTTTCATCATTTGCATCTCAGATTAGTCACCTCTGCAGAAAATATTTTCCATACTCTTCCTGCCCAAACTTATCATACTTTCTTTTAGGCACTCAATATCACATTGCTTGTCTATGCATGTATGTATTATTATTTCTTTTTTTTTGAGACAGAGCCTCAAGCTGTCACCCTGGATAGAGTGCTGTGGCATCACAGCTCACAGCAACCTCCAATTCCTGGGCTCAAGCGAGTCACCTGCCTCCTCCTCCCAAGTACTGGGACAACAGGCGCCCACCACAACACCCGGCCATTTTTTTTAGGGGGGGGAGTTGCAGCCACATTGTTGTTTGGTGGGTCCCGGCTGGATTCGAACCCACCAGCTCAGGTGTACATGGCTGGCGCCTTAGCCCATTGAGTCACAGGCACCAAGCCAATTTTATTCAATTTATCACTATGTGAACTTACATATTTTCTTCTTACCACCAAGTTAATTTTTCCTGTCTCTCCTAACTCAAATATAAGTAGGACATAGTTTGTTTTATTCACTGTCATATGTCCAACACCTAGAAGAGGACTGGATCTACAACCCTAGATCCAGATTTGATATTTTGTGGCATTCAGTATTGGCTTTATGAGTTTAAACACACAAGAAAGAAATGACAAGCATAAGAGTACAGGAACATTTGTTTATCACTATTCCAAATGTTACTGAAAAATAATAGTTATAGTTAAGTATAAATTTATTTTATAGTTTTAAAATATACACTGATTGTGCACATACATTGCAGAAGTCAATAACTGGAAATGTTCCAGCTATTTAATGCCTCATAAAATTCTAAAAGTGAATGGCATAAAATAATCTCATTCTGTGGTCTGTGGTTCAGCCATTCAAATAGGGCATAGCAGGGACAATCTCTTCTTATTCCTCAAAGTTTGGAGACTCAATTGGAATGGATCAAATGACTGGACCAGAATATTCAAGGTATTTTCTTCACTCACATGGTAATCCAGGAACATCTTCAAAAAGAAATGAAATTGGAGGCTTCATTTCTTCATTCTGTGGTCCTCTCTAAGGCTTCCTCTCAGCGTAGACTCTGGGTGCCAAGAGAAAGCAAGAATAGATCACCAGTTCAGTAAATGAATATATCCAGAACTTATACATTTATTCAATTGAAAGAAGTCATAGGCCAAAGTCATGGGATTAGAAAGAAAAAGACTTCACCTCTCAAAGGAGCAGTGGCAAGATTATGTGGGATGAGAGATATTGTTGCAGCATCATTCGCAAATATAGTTAGTTCATCAATTAGCTTTCATCCATGACAGTTCACCGGCAAAATACCTTCACACTACACCAAATATTACCAAACACTCATCCAATTATGGCATCAGATAAAAATCTCTTATATGATCTGAAGCCTCAAATCAGATAGTTCAATTAACTGAGGGTGAAAAACACATATGAAGGAAGGCTTTTCCATTGTCACTAGCATCGTGACACTGGTTAGCAGGTAGGAACTGAGCTTGTACTGCCTGCTGAGGAACTGGGGTTCCTCTACGCTGGGCCATCCCAGGTCGCTTCAAAGCTGAGCTTTCAGGCCAAATACAGGCTATTCTTACACTGAATTTGTCAAAAAAGTCAACAGGGCCAATCCAAATTTTTAAAGATAAAGAAAGACTACACAATTGTATGAGGTTTGAAAATATGACCTTTCATAATAGAGTGCCTATATTTTCACTCTGGTTCCAGACAATCGTTTTCTGTGACCTTGTATAATGTATTTAAATTTCTAGGACTTCACCTCCTTTTTTTGGTGTAAGATGTGCCACATACTGGTGAAATGATATTCTTGTGTAAAGTAATTCTAGCTACCTTAGGGATATTGTCAGTTATCCAAAATATCATCCATAATATTATTTTTTTTTCTTCTTTTTTTTTTTTATTGTTGGGGATTTATTGAGAGTACAAGAAACCATGTTACACTGTTGCATTTGTTGGGAAAGATCCCTCTTACAATCGTGTTTTGCCCCCAAAAGGTGTGGCACACACCAAGACCCCAAGACCCCACCCCCCTCACTCCTTCTCTCTCTCTGCTCTTCCTTTCCCCACCACTGAAGCACAGAGAAGTCAAGTTCAAAGTTACTGAGTAAGCAGTAGAACTACCACTTACATTATGTTTTTTTTTTGAGACAGAACCTCAAGCTGTCACCCTGGGTAGAGTGCCGTGGCATCATAGCTCACAGCAACCTCCAATTCCTGGGCTCAAGCGAGTCTCCTGCCTCTGCCTCTCAAGTAGCTGGGACTACAGGCGCCCACCACAACGCCTGGCCATTTTTTGGTTGCAGCCATCATTGTTGTTTGGTGGGCCCGGGCTGGATTCGAACCCGCCAGCTTAGGTGTACGTGGCTGGCGCCTTAGCCCGTTGAGCCACAGGCACCGAGCCAACATTATGTTTTTAGTTCTTTTTTTTTTTTCACTGATTCAATTGCACTTTCATCATATGCTGGATTTCCCACATATATTCAGAGCTCTTTCTCTACCCTTTCTTTCCATTGATCTATTTGTCTATCCCTGAGCCAATGTGGTGCAATTTGTTTAATATAGCTTTCTAGTATACTTTGATGGCTGCTGGGAAAAAATGTGATTTCATTATTGTTTTTTTCCAAAAGTGCGTGGCTGTTCTTATACTTTCTTTTTATTTTTAGAATTGAATTTTAGAACTTACAGAAATAAATGTCATTTTTGGCCCTTAACCCTTAATTTCTTCATCTTTAGAAGGGGGGTTTACTTTACTATGTACATTATAGAACCTAGCACATAGTTTTACGGTATTTTGCTATATGTAATGTGCTCCTGTGTGTATGTGCACCAACATTTTGGCCCAAACTTTAGGAAAATGCCCGTTGAGAAAGTGGCCAGCTCTTAGTTGGGAGAGACATGTCTGGCAAGGGCCATTGCTCCCCTGGTAAATGTGCAGATCACACTGCCCCAGCCGCCCACTCTGTGAAGGTAGAGACGTCCTATTTTTTTTTCCTCAAAAATTTGGGCAAAGAAGTGCACATTATACATGGCAAACTGTGGTAGATGGTTATTAAGGTTTCAGAAAAGTTCATAGAATAAATAAAAACTAAATTTTCTTTGTGGTGGTACTTAATTTAGATATCAAGTGATTTGCCTAAACATTTCTCTTTAGTTCAACTGTGTTTAGTGTACCTTAAATTTTTTATTATTGTTGTGTAGTAGATCCCTTCTTCCTAGCTTCTTATTAAAGTAGAATTTCTGTAATGTTGTCTGTCATCTTTCGTATTTTGTGGTTTGACCGAATACAATACTTTGTTATCATGAAGTGTAAGTGGCTTTATAGTTTCAGGGAAATGTGCATATGATGGGCAGTGATAGGCTTCAGAAGAAGATAAGGATTCCTCTGAGTGACGATGTATTATATATGCTGTGGTATTCTGATTCTAGAACTGCATGATAGCTTCTATCCTTCCCGGGCTCTCAGATTTCTCATCTTTGATAAGGCCTCTCATTGCTAGGGAGAATAGAGGCCAGGTTCAGTGTGTGGCATGTAAGACTTTTGTGGTACCTGTGGCCTTGGGGCCACATGTGGCCTTCTGGATCCTTGAGTGTGACCTTTTCTCTGAGTCCAGATTTTACAGAGCAAATCCATTTATTGAAAGGAGTTGTTTTGGATTTGGTTGAGGGATGCAACTTGGAGATCTGGCGGGCCACATGTCGCCTTGAGGCCGTAGTTCCTCCACCCTGAGCTTTTATTGGTATCACTACAGTTTTTCAAAGCTGTCGCCATGAGAGGTTTTTAAAGTAATCACTATTAGCGGCATCTTCCTAAACTGAATGTCAGTTCTCAAGGTGGTTAAGTCTGTTTTTTTGGTCAGGTTTTGCCTTTCTCATCTGTTGATGAGCTATGCTTTATTTTCTTCCCAAGTAAGAATTGGGGGTGATGGAAATACTGAAAATAACCTACATGTTTAGCAGTGAAATGGAATCATGGTTGTAATAAATCACATCTACCATTGCTGAGTAAGAAAAATGTTAGACAATGTAAATGTTATCTTCTGCCATTAAAAACATGTATATTCATATATTTGAGTTCGCTGCCTTCCTTAGATTAAGCAGTAACATACAATACACGTTATACATGTTTTTCCCACTTTGCTGCTTTTAGCTAGTATACACTGGAGATCATGTCATAGTCATATATACAGATGTCTCTTCTTTTTTTTTAATTTTTATTTATTTATTTATTTATTTGGAGACAGCGCCTCAAGCTGTCACCATGGGTAGAGTGCTGTGGTCTCACTGCTCACAGCAACCTCCAACTCTTGCGCTTAAGCAATCCTCTTGCCTCAGCCTCCCAAGTATCTGGGACCACAGGTGCCCACCACAACACCCAGCTATTTTTGATTATAGTTGTCATTGTTGTTTGGCAGGCCCAGGCTGGATTCGAACCTGCCAGCTCTGGTGTGTGTGGCTGGCACTTTACCTGCTTGAGCTTTAGGCGCCGAGCTGAGATGTCCCTTCCTTTTTATCGCTTCACACTCCTCTGGTGTGTATGCTCTTACAGTTTTCTTAGAGCAGTATCTATTGTGCATATAGTTCTTTCACCCTGTCCTCCATTGTTGGCTGTTGGAGGCCACATGTGGACTCAGAGAAAAGGCCACACTCAAGGATCCAGAAGGCCACATGGTGGCCCCAAGGGCTGTTAGCCCTTTCACATGGTTGGGATGTTTCCAATCTTCAGGTATTATATGTGGTGTTACAGATGAAAAGCTTTGTGCATACATCTTTTCATATGTTTGCCAGCATATTTTAGGGGAATGGATTTCCTAGAAATAGATTGGCTGGATTGAATAGTAAATGCATGTGTTATTTTGGTATAGATATTGCCAAAATTTCTTTCCTATAGTTCATATTCTTTTGCATCCTCCTGCCCAACAGATGTCTCTACAGCCTCACCAGTGCAGTATGTTGTTAGTCTTTGGGATTTTGCCATTCTGAAAGGTAGAAAATGATACCTCAATGTAGGTTTCATTTATTTATTTTACTATAAGCATATGACAAGGTGTAGCATCTTTTCATATGGGTAAGACCCACATGCAGTTTTTTTCTATAGGATTCTTTGCTTTTTTCTTTGCTGTTTTTAGAACTATCTTTATTTAGAGATATTAGCCCTTTAATGTTGTTTATTATCCTGGGAAAATGCCCACAATTTGTTGAGTACAAAAAGCAAAATACTAGCTGGGTGCGGTGGCTTAACACCTGTAATCCTAGTGCTCTGGAGGCCAAGGCAGGTGGATTATTCGAGCTCAGGAGTTTGAGACCAGACTGAGCAAGAGTGAGACCCCGTCTCTACTAAAAAATAGAAAAACTAGTTGGATGTTGTAGTCCCAGCTACTGGGGAGTCTGAGGCAAGAGGATTGCTTAAGCCCAATAGTTTGAGGTTTCTGTGAGCTATGACACCATGGCACTCTAACCAGTGTGACAGAGTGAGGTTCTTTTTCCAAAAAAAGAAAGAAAAAGAAAAATACTTAAATTGCATATTCATTATGAGTCCAACTAATAACAGACAGAAAAGTGTGTTTTTATGTATAAGGAAATCAGATGGATGCTATACAAACTAAGTATTACCAGTAATTATCATTGGGTAGCATAATTATAAGTGACCTTTTTATCTTCTTCTTCTCTGTATTTTTAAGATTTTTTATAATAGCATATTATAAACTAAGAAAAGATATTTAGAAAAAAATGAATAAGACACTGGCAAAAATATTTACATTGAGTGATTATCAAGATATTGATTAATACATCTCAGAACCTCATATTAATTCATGATATTCACTTACTCAGAAGTTGCACATTTAATTCTTACTATGACAAGTAATGTTTCAGGTACTGGAGAACTAGCAGGGAACAAAATAGATAACGATCCCTGCCCTTAATGTATTTATAATCTGTAAAGGAAAAAGATAATACATAGTTCTAAAATGTTCACTTATCTGTATGTTGTCTATTATTTGTATTGACATTTGGATGAAATTTTCTTTGCTGTGACATGTTACGTAAATGTATGTATATGTGTGTGTTCAGCCATGTCCCTTTGTGGAAAAATGCATGTATTTATTGATAGAACCAAACCATAATTCTAGAATAGGGTTCAAGAGGTGAAAGGTCAGGAACTTTTTGGCAGCTTATACTTTGGAGAAACACTCTTGGTTCTTGAGATGTTCTAGGAACTGTTGAATAAATAGTATAGGGAAGTTGAATAAACAGAAAAGAGTTAGAGATCCTCTGAAAAAGACAGGGGAAAATTGGACCAGGATTAATATGAGGAGCCCTCTTTGCCTGGCTAACTCCTGCCCATTCGTCAAAGGCCAGTTCATGTATTACCTCCACTGAGAAAGTATCTCTGGCTCCTAAAGCCCAGGTTTGGCACTAGTGCGTGTGGTGCTCAGGACAGGGCGGTGTATGTGTGGTCAGTGACTGGTCAGCCCTTCTTCATTTTCTGTCTCATTCCTCTTAATGCCTTCTCTTCACTCTATCCTACTGTTTTTTTGGTGTTAACCTTCCCCTTTTCCCTTTATATATAATCTATTCTTTACCAACTAGTAATATAATGGGCCTTTCTTAGCTCCTCAGAACAATTGAATTTTGCTTTAGACTTTTGCCTTCGGCTATTGAATCTGGTTAGTGAAGTTATTAGCATGACCAGCCATTCCATTTTGCCTGAGACTGTCCCAGTTTCAGAACTTCCCTGATTCCTGGGAAACCCCTCAGTCCAGCACAGTTTGCTATTTTAGTTAGTACTGACCTAGGAAACTGCTGTCTCACATGTGACTTGGATGATTCTGAAGTTTTTTTCTAGCACCTCCTTGCATTTGGCGTGTTAATATTTTTCATCATAGGCTATAGTATCAGGTGATGTTATGTCATAGAAAATGAGTAATCTCTCTTCCTGTTTAATCTTTAGCCAAAAGCATTTGAACAATACTTGAATCTGGAAGATAGCAGACTGCTGAGTCATCTGAGGACATGTTCTGCAGTATCTAAACTTCCTTATGATCTCTGGTTCAAGAGGTGCTTTGCGGGATGTTTACCTGAATCCAGTTTACAGAGGCAAGTATTTCTCTGGAAGACACTGAAGTTTTGAGGTTAGAGAAGAATCCTGGCCTTTGATTTGAGCATCCCTCAGAATGTAAATTTATTTATTTATTTATTTTTGAGACAGAGTCTCATTATGTCATCCTTGGTAGAGTGCTGTGGCATTGCACCTCACAGCAACCTCAAACTCTTGGCCTTAAGGGATTCTCTTGCCTCAGCCTTCCAAGTAGCTGGGACCACAGGTGCCTGCTGCAACTCCAGGCTGATTTTTTTTGTTGTCGTTGTCACTGTTGTTTAGCAGGCCAGGCTGGGTTTGAACCTACCAGCCCTGGTGCATGTGGCCAGTGCTCTAACCACTAAGCTACAGGCACCGAGCCTATAAATTTACTTTAGGAACAGTACAGTAATTTAAAGATAAATTCTCCAGTATCTACCATAATAGGACATGATCCTACTTATTATTGAATGTACAATTAGAAAAATCAAAGGCCTTCAGCATGTTACCTACTGTACATAATTACATCTCAAACAATTACCAGGAGTTTATATAAGCATAGTTTCTTCTTTCCCAGAATGTGGTAGTTCCTAGATCCTGCAGGCAGAAATCTTGGTATTTCTTAGTTTCATTGTGATATCTTTAAAGGATCCAAAGGTAGCCAAAGATTGGAGATTTAAACTTATCTCTTCCAGTCCCAGAGTCAGACAGTGTTATGGGTACTTCTGAGTCCTGGCCCCACTGCTTCAAAATTTTACAATGTAGTTGAAAATAAAAGGCAATACACAGAAAACATTATAAGATAATGCATAACTAACTGTACAGAGTATAATACCAACTTTTAAGAGTTATAGGAATCATAAGAATAATTAGTTTAGGATGGTTGCAAAACAATAACTGGCTCCTTAAGTCCTCAGATAATTTAAGGAATCTGTCCCCAGAATCACCTGCAGTGAAACTGAATTGATGTCATTTCATATGCTGTTTTTGTTATTGTCCCTGAGTGTGTGATGATTAAATTAGCATTATGGCATATTAGTAAATTACAAACTGTGGTTTAGCTCCGGACTTTCTTTTTCTTCCCCCAGAATTTCAGTTTGCACCACAAAGGAATGTGCATTCGTAGATAACTAACAGAGCAGCAGTTTTTAGTGAACTTTCCTTTTTCCTTCTAAAGCTAATTGTGTTTAGATTTCAGATGGCTTCTCTATTTTGTTGTTTTTCATGATTATTTCATAATGGTTGTTCTTTGAAGCTTATACATAAAATACAGCAATTTCATTTTCTTTTGTAATTTGAGACGTCAAGGTAAACATGTATTTCAAGCTCATGTAATTTGATTGTATCTCCTTATTTTTTAGGGTTTGGGATAAAGTTGTAAGTGGATCCTGTAAGATCCTAGTTTTTGTCGCTGTAGAAATTTTGTTAACCTTTAAAATAAAAGTAATGGCATTGAACAGCGCAGAGAAGATAACAAAGTTTCTGGAAAATGTAAGTGTGCTTTGCTTTGATTTAATTTGATTTTAACCTAGATATGAAATCATTTTAGCAAGTTAGATTTTCGTATTGCATTAAATTATTTAGAGAAAGAATACAGTACATTTTGTACATTGTAAGAAACATTTTTCCTTGGAAAAAATTGGCTTAAAGTTGGCTTGTAGATTATCATTTGGGGGGTGATGGCCTGAGACCTTTGTATTAGTGTGCCCACTTAGGACCGGAGTCTCACCCTCCGTGTGACCACCAGCAAGCATGTCAGGAAGAGGAAGAGGTGAGTCTGTCCTTTTAGGATGAGTAATTTTTGTCAGTGCACAAGGAATCCTGAAGGTTTGGGGAATTTGTAAGTTCTTTTCCATCTTTGGTGTAATCCTAGTTGGGTTTGTTAATGTGCTTAAGTATTAACTTAGTGTGTGTTGAAAAAAATTAACTTTTCTCTCCCTATGTATCACAGAATACCTTCTGCTGGGCAAGAAGTAGAATTAAAAAGACTTATGCCTGAATGATTTTCACAGAATCCCAAATCTATTCTCTTTTTTTTTCTCCAATAGTCAGTATTAACATTTGAACAGTAGCACAGTAAATAATAAATACTAAATGAACGTGTGTTGATAGATGCAGCAGCATCATCATCACAACAGAGCCGTGTATTAAGTATTTTTCATGCATTATCTCATGTTATCCTATTAACAGCTCTGTGAAGTTAGGCTGTAATTTCCCCCATTTTAGAGATGGGGACCTGAGACTCAGCAGCTTAAGTAACCTGCCCAGGGACACACAGTTAGTGAGTGGCTAGTGAGTGGCATCCTGACGTAAGAGCACCCTTCTGTGTTCTCAGGTGGCATGTGAAAGAAGCCTTCTATAAAGCTTTCACTTTTTGAAAACTCCCATGAAAATAAGTTTTATGCTACAGTGAATGAGGGAATGTACTTTAGTTGTAAACACTGAAATTTCATGAGTACTGATTTGCTTGTCCACAGATTCCTCAGGACAGCTCAGATGCGATTGTGAGCAAGGCCATTGACTTGTGGCACAAACACTGTGGGACCCCGGTCCATTCATCCTGAATGCTCCCAGCAGCTGTGAACAACCGCCTACCAGGCCCACCCTGAGCATTTTGGTTTTGGGCATGTGTTGTACTAAACCGATTGAAAACAGCCATTTTGCTTTGGTGCTCAAAGTGTAATTTTTTTTCCAGTAAAGTTATTTAATTGAAATACTTGGTGTTGCTCTGTTATAGTCTTTTGGCTACACAGAAATAAAAAGTTGGCTTGGTGCCTGTACTCAGTGGTTAGGGCGCTGGCCACATGCACCAGGGCTGGTGGGTTCGAACCCAGCCCAGGCCTCCTAACCAACAATGGCAACAACAACAAAAAAATGGCTGGGTGTTGTGGCGGGTGCCTGTAGTCCCAGCAACTTGGGAGGCTGAGGCAAGAGAATCGCTTAAGCCTAAGAGTTTGAGGTTGCTGTGAGCTGTGACGTCACTGCACTCTACCAAGGGCAATGTAATGACACTGTGAGAAAAAAGAAAAAAAGAAATGCAGAGTTCATCTCTGAATGGCATCCTTTTTTTTTTTTT
>CAUYON010026713.1:0-17782 GCA_963573935.1 Arctocebus calabarensis | reverse complement strand
GCTGGGGCGTTGTGGTGGGTGCCTATAGTCCCAGCTGCTTGGGAGGCTGAGGCAAGAAAATCGCCTAAGCTTAGGAGTTGAAGGTTGCTGTGAGCTGTGATGCCACAGCACTCTACCAAGGGCAACAAAGTGAGACTCTGTGTTAAAAAAAAAAAATCAACAATTTTAAAATGAGCTCTAGGTTGCATAAAAGGAGACACCACAGAGAGAGAGAGAGAGGAATAGTTGTCCCTGAGAATTGTTCTCTCCTTAGACTTGTTTCATGACCTACACTGAACTGAGATGAGACATTTAGGTTTCTACTGTTGGTCCTCGAGCAGAAGAGTATGCAACTCCTGGGCTATTCCTCAGATGAACTGGGTGGCCCATTCTTTCTTACATCCTTCCATGAGATGAGGGTATGTTATAATAAGTTCCTAGTGGACAGTAAGGCCACTGTGATATACAGCTCGGATTCCTCACTCATCAAACAGACAAGAGCCACGTGTGGACCAGAGACACCCATGTAGATCTGTGTCATACATGGAAAGACACTCGGTCAAACCGTTCTCTGCCATAAGGTGAAAAGTAGGCCTAGTACCTCCTGAACCTCACGTTCCAGCAAAGAGCCGAAAGGTCAGCGTGTTGGGGAAGCTCCGTGCTGTGCTTCTGCCAGGATGTTACAAGAGGGAGATGTGTTCTGCAAAGAAGAATCATCCAGCAGTTTGTAAGCGGAAATGAAAATTAGGACATTACAGAGTTGAAAGAGCCAAGTGAGTCCAGAGCCCAAATAGCAGAAAATAACCCTGTAAGAGTCTTTGTGAGACAATAGCCCATTACGGCTTGTAAGTTAATTCAAATAATTCAGCCCGGTAACATATATCAGATTAATGATGCTACTTTTCAACCCGAGCCCATTATTCCAGATAGCCTCATGGTAGTTACCATTGAGTGGAGGGACTGAGGGCGTGAGGGAAGCATAATGACAACAAATTAGAAAAATAAAGCAACTTGAGAGTCCTGTCTAGACGTTGCTGTGACTACCACACGCGAACTAGAAACAAACAGATCCAGATCCCGGTAAGATTACTAAAGAATTATACTGGAAAATAAAAATCAATCTCAACTTATAAGCCTGACAAAGTGTTAAAATTGAGAAACCCTGAGCCTCAACCATGCAGCAGCAGGAAGTGGGCTGTGACAGGTGTCAGAGCCCTTATGGGGAATTCGCTGCTCTGGATTCAGCTCAGACGGGACCAGGGAGGACGGCATCTCCCACAGGTACGGTGGTTTACTGCCTGTAATCTTTGACTCTGGGAGCCTGAGGTGGGCGGATTGGTTGAACTCAGGAGTTTGAGACCACCTTGAACAAGAATGAGACTCCCATCCCTACTAAGAAGAGAAAAATTAGCCAGGCATTGTGGTGGGTGCGTGTAGTTCCAGCTACTTGGGAGGCTGAGGCAAGAGGATTGCTTGAACCCAAGAATTTGAGGCTGCTGTGATCTTTGACACCATGGTACTCCTCCTAGGGTGACAAAGTGGGACTCTGTCTCAAGAAAGAAAAAGAAAAGAAAAAAAGTGATCTTACTGCCAGGTCCCTACCTCTGATTGCCGTGGAGTCTGTGCTTCCCACTCTTGCCGTTTGAAAGTGGAGTTTTTGCTGTTCATGTTCTGCCTTCCCTCCACCTCCACTGTACAAGACAGCGGTGGGAGTTTGAGGCATGGACGAACGGCCCTTTGCAAAGTCATAGGACCATAATGAACTGCATCTGATCATGAAGAAGACCCTAGACCTAGCCCAGAATGAAGTAGTAAAATGGGACTATGAGACTCTGTGCCTTTTGGGAGAAGAGTGAATGTGTACTCTGTGTACAAAATTTGGTGTCTAGATGTGAAGACTGTGATGGAAATTACAGCCGTTCCCTAAATCCCCGTGTCCTTTTTCGCCGTGGCACTCAGATTCATTACCCAGTCTCCTTCACTGTTAGGCACAGCCATGAGGCTTGGAGCCCATCTGCGGAATGTAAATGTTAAGTGTGACACACTCCTTCACGGCCCAGCCCATAAAACCCTGACACAAATAACACACCACAGTCTCCCCTACTTCCAGCCACTTGGAAGATAAATTAGCACAGTTACCAAAGACAGAAATAAATTAACATTGTGTTAAGCTAGTGAAACGTTGGGAAGTATTTGTCCTAGCAGTCATCATTGTCTAACTAACATACATGAATAAAACAAAGAAATACTGAAAGGTTAAAGACCAAAGGGAGAGAGAAAAAAAAAAATACCAAGGAATTTGAAAAAGCAGGATAACTAGTAGAGTGATGTTACATAAATAAAAATAAAATCTTAGGCCAAAAAACCCCTCAAAGCATGAAAAGTGAAATCCAAAACACTACAGATGAAGAAGGACATTGCATGATGGGAGAAACAATTAGGCAACAATATATAACAACAATGAATTTGCATGTGCCAAACAATGTAGCTTTAAACAAAAAGATGAATTTACAATCTTAGAGAAAGATTTTAAACATTGTATTAGAAACAAGTAGATAAAGCAGACAAAATAGAGTATTTAGACCAAATGATTAAGAAATTTCCTCTGAAAAGGCTACAGATCCCTACACATAAAAATGCGTATTAATTTCAATCACAGAGTCTTGAACTTCACCATCAGCCAGAGCACAAAGGGGATTTCAAAATATTCCAAGCACTTGCCATTATAGACATCTTCTTTTATATTTTACTATGATACAGTGCAATTAGAAATTAAAAATAAAAGACTTTCATTTTAAAAAATGGAAAAGTTATATCCATTTGTACAGAGTTCATCACTGGGAATTGGATGCCAAAAAAAAAAAAAAAATCTCGACATATAAAGGTGTCACATTCAACTAAAACCTGTGAAACCATGGTACTAATGCTGGGGAACTGTGTATATCACCTGAATGGTTTGGATACATAGGAAAAAACACTCAGATGTATAGAGGCTAATTATAGGATGAATAACAGCCAATAAAGTAAGTGAGAGCAATACCAGGATATGAAGAAAAAGACAAACAAAAATGTGAAGTCTCAGAGAACGGGCTGAGCTCTAAACATTATCCAACTCAAGAAACAAGTTAATGTTTGAGAAATGTTGGCCTTTTTTTGTTTTGTTTTGTTTTTGAGACAGAATCTCACTATGTCACCCTCATTAGAGTGCAGTGGCATCATGGCTCACAGCAACCTCAAACTCCTGGGCTTAAGAGATTCTCTTGCTTCAGCCTCCCAAGCAGCTGGGACTACAGGCGCCTGCCACAACACCCGGCTATGAAATGTTGGCCATCTTGAGCATTACATGCATCTCAATGAAATAGCAATATAAAGAAAAAAGGAACAAAAAAGGAATAAATGGAAGAAAGCTTTAAAGGTGTTCCTTAAAAAAGGACCACCAGAAATTTAAAAAGCACAAAAATTAAGCCACTGGAGAAGAATTAAAACCCTCACTGCAGCTAGTAAAGCATAAAATTTACCCCAAAGAAATAGTCACAGGGAAGAGAAACCTCATTATTTCTCCCAAAATATTCAGAAAGAACATAAAAGACACATAAAGTAAGATACAAAATAAAGAGGAAAGACCCAACAACTATATCCTAAGAACCATAATATACTTTAAAAAGAGACCAGAATTGGCATAGAAACATGAAAATGACATAACAACGTAAAAAATGAAGCTCTGTAGATACAGCTGAAATCTCCACCTCCTCTTCTTCTCTTTCCCCTTTGTCTCTTCCCCAAAGTAAACACTGTTTTGAACTTGATGTTCAGCCAAATAATAATAACATTAATGACGATGGCCAATGATTGCATAGCATTTACTATGTACTGGGCTCTGTTCTAAGCACGTTCACATAGCAATTCACTTAACCCACTTAAGAGCTCTGTGAGGCGGGTAGTAATATTTCTGCATTTGCTACGGAGGGAACTGAGGCACAGAGAGACTAAGTGCCTTGCCTGAGATACGGCAAAGACAGTGAATTTTGGAGCCAGGACATGAGCCCCGGTTGTCTGGTTTCATGAGTCCGTGCTTGGAACTATGGTCCCGCGTTGCGTCTATCATTTCTATATTAACGGCTGTATCCATAAGTAATATACTTGTTTCATTTTTAGCTTGGATTTTTGATCCTATTTATTAATCTTCCCTGAGAGACATTTCTAGAGAAATTAGTCCCATAATAGGACGGATAGTAGTAGGTGATGAAAACTTTGCAGACATTAACGAGAAATCAGTCCAGTTCCCAGGAACCCGGCAGGTGTATTTTGTGCGGCTGTCTCAGGCCTTGTCCTCCAGAGTATGTTCTTCCTGCTGACACTTTCCCTCCCCAGTTCTCGTATGTCACGGGCTTCTTAAGTTCCTTGTTTTGATGCATTTCTTTGTAATCACAACAGTATAAAGTCCTCTAGAAAGTTTCTTCAGAAAGCATTTCATGACCCCTCTCGTGTTTTTCCTGTTGCTTCCCGTTTAAAAGATACATTTGAGTGTGGAATCCCTGAGTTTGTCTGCTTGACTGCAATGTATGTTACTACCTTTTGGAACTTACTGTGGCAGAGAATACGTCTGACACACGTCACCCTGTGAACTGCTTGGAACAGCAGGAAGCACACAGCAAGGCCCGAGCAGGTAGGAGCTACTAAATTTCCCATTTTTCCATACTCACATGTTTTTCTTTAACATGCAAGTATGTCATGGATTTGATTAGAAAATAAACTACTTACAAAGGAAAAGAAGGCTAGAAGAAGAAAGAGAAGGGAGAAGAACGGAAGGAGAAGGGAAGCGGGAGAGAGAGAGAGAGAGAGAGACTGAGAAACGTAGAGGAAAAAAAGAAAGATTCCGATGGGCCTGTGAAGTTTCCGGCCTTAAAGTCCAAATAGGAGCTGGAAGGGGCGTCTGTGGCCAACACTCCAGTGCGACTCAGAACAGCAGGGGGATACTGCCCCATCTTGGTGCACGCACGCAGCATGCCGGGCCTGGGCGTCACACACGGCCACGTGTGCATCAGGCTGGCTCCATATTCTTCTCTCTTACAGCCAAATGGAACGAATGAATCACATTGGGCAATTTTGTTAAAAGCCAGGTCATAGATAGCACGTGCCCCAAAGAGCATCGCAGACAGCATTAGAGTGGGTAGGGGCAGCGCGGGGGACACCACCTTATAAATGTCCATTAGAAGCCACTTTGGAATGGCAGGCATGAAAGAGCAGCCTGGCCTCGGCGCACGCTCCCCCTGCCTCTTCAATATTTATAAACAGCATCCTCCATCTCTTCCTCGGCTTGACAAGACAGATGCTCTGCTTTGGCTGCTTTTGGCATGACAGGGTGGCAACCTAAGAGAGGAGCCCTGGTGTGCACATTTGGCACAACAGGAAAACTAAAGGACAGCATGGACTCTACAAGGTTGCACTTCTTCCTGGGGTTCCAGGACTGAAATGCATCCCCCGGGAGGGAGAGGAGGGGGGCATTATGAGTGAGGGCCACGTTTTACAGTTAACCCAAGTGCTACCGCTCATGACACGTGTAGGACCCTTAGATCTCTTTCCCCTTATAAATTGAAGGCATTCCTTCCAGAAGGCAAACACTCCTGTTAATCAAACACGTTCAAGGACCTATTCTTCGGGAGGCACCGTTCAGGAAAGGGGAGACTTGTAGACATACCCATATTTCACCCTGTTCCCTTACAAAGTCAGGCTAATTACACCTATTTTATAAACAAAACAAAGGCTGAAAAAGTGTGAGAAATCCGCTCAAAAATCATATAATTAGGATCTGGAAAAACCACGGTTGTGTTTCTCCCTCTGCTCCCTTTCCAGAGAGTCCTGCTTCCTCTGGACCAGAATGTTCTTCCCAGCCCTGAAATTATCTGTGAGTCCACGAGATTTCGGTGTGGCCACATCCTAAACACACTTTACTCCCAAGAATATTGTTCTTCCTATAAACCCAAAGTCTTTTACACCTTTTTGTTTGTTTGTTTGTTTGAAAAATACAGCTAACTTAAGCTTCTTTCCTTCCCTCACCCCCCAGGCTTTGGATTACCCACGTGTGATGAGCCCTGTGCAGAGTGAATTGTTGCTGTATGTGTAGAAAGAGATGCTGAACCTAACCGTTTACTCTGTTCACTAAACCGCGAAACAGAGTTTTTCCTCCACAAGAGTCTGAGTGCCCTAGAACAGGGATTGGCAAATTTTTTCTCTGAAGAGCAAGATGGTATTATAGGTTTTGCAAGTCTCTGGCAAATATTCAGCTTCTATAGTATGAAACTAAAAGCAACCATCCAGGTTGCATGAGTGAATGAATGGAGCTGAGTTCCACTAAAAGTCTATTTACCAAAAACAGGTATTGGGCTAGAGTTTTTCCCCTGGGGCACAGTTAACTCACCCCTGCATTAGAATAAGACTATACTCCATCAAGCTGGACATGCTGGGTGGCACCTGTGGCTCAAAGGAGTAGGGCACTGGCCCCATATGCCAGAAGTGGCAGGTTCAAACCCAGCCCCCACCAAAAACTGCAAAAAAAAAAAAAATCAAAAAACAAGCTGGATGTGCTGGATCATGATTCTAATCTTAGCACCAGGAGGCCAAGGCTAGGTGGACTGCCTGAGCTTAGGAGTTTGAGGTTGCTGTGAGCTATGACACGATGGCACTCTATTAGGACAACAGCGTGAGACTCTGTCTCAAAAAAGAAAAAAAAAAAAAAAAAGAGTACAGTCCCTTGCCATCTGATGGCCTTATAATTAATATAATGTGAAAGTATCAATGAATGAATGAGGAAAACAGGAGAAAGTCACACCATCCCTCAGAAGGTGTGTTGAACTGAGGGTTTCTGGACATTGTGGAAGCAGGCCAATGCCTGGGCCTTTAGGGTGTTAGGCACAGACCTTTTCACTGGGCTCATCACACAGGGATGCTCTCCAGAGCCCTGGCAACAACCATCAAGTCCAAAGGCCCACCTTGAGCACCAGACATGCAGGCCTGACGCTTCTCCCCCGTTCCTATGCCTTTATACTTCAGGAAACCAAACCCAAAATAAAACACTAGCAAGGACAAATGCTTCTGCTAATGAAAAGAGAACAGCACATTCTCTTCCTTACTGGAGAAAAGAGAGTTGCAAATGAAGATGCAGAAATTGGGTTGGGGGGACCGCAGAGCGGAGAACAGGTAGAAGTACACAGACGACGACAATGACAACACAAAATGAGGACATTGCTCACCAAAGGGCTACTCATGAGGCCATTTCCACCATGGCTGGGAACCTTGTTCTAATCCAAATGATGGCAGCAGGTCAGGGGTGACAGACAACCGGAGCCACTTCATCGTGTAGACAGAATCACAGGAGACACGACACTCAGGGGATTCGGGGCTCCTGTTAGGGAGAGCAGTGTGGACCTTCTAGCAGGGAAGGGCAATCATCTTGCCATGGGGGAAGGGGTGTTTAACTCCTCAATGCTGCCCTGATAAAATACCACATCTTTTTGGGGAATCACGGTTTCTTACTGGGAAGATGCTCTCTGGGCTGAGAAGCCATCAACCAATCAACCCACCAAGTCGATTTACAGGGATATAAGTATTTCCAAGCAAACAGAAACTACTAACTAAGAAACTAAACTACTAAGTAAGAAAAGGAGAAGAGGAGGAAGGGAGGGAGATAGAGAGAGAGAAGAAGGGAAGAAAGAAGGAAAGAAGGAAGGGAGAGAGAGAGAGAAAGAGAGAGATGGGGGAGAGAGGGAGGGGAGAGAGAGAGACAGAGGGAGGGGAAAGAGAGGGAGAGAGGGTGGAGGGAGAAAGGGAGGGAAGGAGGGAGGGAGAGACAGAGAGAAAGAGCGAGAGAAGAAAGGAGAGGCAGACAGGAAGAAAGAAAGACAGCTCAAGAAATTAGGCCCCTCTAACTAACACTTTCCACTTCAAGGACTGAGCCAAGGCAAACATACAGATGACGAGGGAAGGTGCCAGGGACCCTCCCCCACCAAGTTACTCTTGGCCAAGTGCTAAGCTGGCCACATGGCACGGTCATTGATTTCTTCCTTCATCTCAGTGCCTTTGAGAAGTAGGTATTAACATCTTCATTTTATGAGCGAGGGAAAGGGAATTAAGTACCTTGAGGTTATAAATCACATGGAAGAAGAACTTGAACCCAAATGGAACTGACCCCAAAGTACACCACGCAGGCCCCCCAGAGTACACGTCAAATGCTGTGACTCTGACAGAGGAGCGGAAAGCCTGGGACCGGGAGAATCCTTGCAAACGAAGAAACTCCAAGTACTTCATCAGAATGGGGTAAGGAGAAAAAAAAATCAGCAAGAGGCAGAAAAGACAACATGTGTAGGAAAAAGCACAGAAAAAGCGCCCCGTCCCCTGCTCTCCCCAGATCCATAATATACGCTACGCCGCCCGCCGTTCCCTGAAAGTGAAGACGTACACCGGGCGGCACATTAATCCTTCAAACACTAACAGATGCTGGCAGGGATTTACACTGGAATGTATTTACAAAGTGACAAATTATGTTCTGTATTACGGAGAAAGAGAAATAGCACCCACAAACGGGCTGATAAATGTCAGTTGCAGTCACGACAAACGGTTTATTTTTATTATACTGTAACCACAAATGTTTTTTTCTTTCTTTCTTTCTTTCCCCTTCAGGAGTCCCAAAGATTTATTTGTTGCAGGGAAAAAACAAGATTATATATGACACAAAGTAATAACTGTGAGATCAGACACTCCGGGCACCCTGCCCTGCTGGAAAGCAACATCCAGGCGCAACAGCGCTACTAAAAATGCTGCCTTCTCCCAAGCACAGTAAATGGTTAATAAATCAGAACTGATACAATGCCTTCTAATTAGATACAGTCTTAGTTCAGAGACTAACCAATTGACGGACAATATCCAATTCCCCCTTTAGTGGCCATCAGGAGGGTAGAGGAACTATTAAAATAAATTTAATGACTGTGACAGGTAAGAAAATATACCAGAAGCTAAAATGTAATCAGTATATCCAAACCCAAAATAAAATTATAGTCTTTGCTGCAGACAGGGGCCCGGGAAAGGAAGCTCATGGGAGGAGAGCGACATCCTCAGGCCAAGAAGGGCAAGGTCACGAGTTCTAAAAGAACGTTCAACCTTGAACACAAGATTGAGAGGGGGGATTTGGCCGGGAGCCAGGAGAAAATGTAAGCATTTATTATTGAGAAACTGTTTAGTAGAACTCCTTTTATCCACGTGGTCAGTGGGTTGTCGATGGGAGTGACAGGTGTCCTTAGGAAATCATCTCAGCAAGATACTAGAAGGGAGGCCTTGGCTTCAATGTCAAGGGGAAACATTTTACCTTCTGGGATTCCCAGGTGCCGACTTCGCCGGACATCATTACAGGTTAAAGCTCTCACACTTACACACAGTCAGAAACCAAGACTTTTATGGCAAGAGTACATGAATGCATGTAAAGTCACATGTAGTCACTATTCAACTGGAACTAAACGAAGTAGCAAAGAGTGAAATAAAACTCATCAAGGCGGGGTCAGGGCAAGAGGGGAAGAACAAAAACCGACCTAACCGATGCAAGGAACACTATGTACTTGATGGGAGCTTCTCTGTCCTCGAACCAAGCCTCACAAAAGAGATCCAGGTAAACAAAGACATGTGCACATCCTTACTATTCTGAAATCAAAAGAGGAAAAAAAATACTTAAAGCCACAGATCACAAAAGTGTGTGAAAACGCACACACACACGGTGACCACTACGCAAAAACACATTTCTTTTTTCCTAGTAACAGCTTGAAAACATATTTGTGGTGGGGATGGGGACCAGCGCTGTCATCAGAGAGCAGGTAGGAAATCTCTCCTGTCCCCGAAAATGAAGGCTTGGAAATGGTGGGGAAGGAATGACAGGTCTTAAACGGGGCAGAGTCCCAGGTGACAGTTTTAACAGGATCCCAATCTGACTCCATGACTTCGTTTATGCATGTGACCCCTAAGAACATTGGAGCCACACTTTCCCACCTTTGAAACTCAAACATGAATAATATCTTCGCCATGCTAACACTCTGGGAGGACTAGGGGAGATGATGCTTGGAGCATGGACAGTCCAGCACCGTGTCTGGTATTTTCAAGGCTGATGCTGCTTCCTGGAAAACTTTCAGATCCCTTTCAGTCCTAAAAGAAATGAATGCCTTTCCTGCAAGCACCGAGACAGATTTCCTTTATTCTTTCTCATGTCACCATCGCTACCCCGACGTGTCTCTTCTCTTGCTATTTCTGCAGGTGAGAAGGTCAAGGTCAGTGTGGCACATGCATGGCCCCAGGAATTCCCTCCTATTCCTGAGGCTAGTGCACCCCGCGTGTCAGATCTCCAGTGGTCCATGGTCAATGATGTTCACTATCCTATGACGCCAGGAAATAAAAATTTGGGAACGAGGAGGAATGTGCTGCAGGGGAAAAATTATTTGATGAAAATGGCTATCCCTCTTGGAAGCCAGCCCAAAGCAGCTCCTCATAGCCCAGGATGGAATGACTTGAGCACCAGAATAAATAATGAGATTACTGGATAGTAAGAGATAGAATAAAATAAATACCTATGGATCTATACTAAGAAATAAAATAATTAAATCATAAATAGATGGAGGAGAAGGGATACATCTTCCTTTGGAAGCGTTCTAAATTGAAAATGTGGAAAGAGTGGAGAAATACGAAATTGCCCTTAGAAAGAAACTATAGTAAGAAGTGGTCCAAGCGAGACCCATGGGTGCATGTTGAAAGCCAGATCCTGTGAGTGGTGGTTAAGGAGACAGGGGTGTGGACACAATTTCAAAGCATCTCCTCTGAGATAATTGCAAATTACGAAGGAAAGATTACCAACATTACGTTGAAGAAACTCAGCAGACATCACTGTGAACCAAGTGATCAAGGTCAATGTCACAGGAGCCCGACGCAGCAATGTCAAGTTCTACCCTCCCCAGTTCTCACACGTCACTTCCATGATGTTCCCCCCCCAAAAAAAAAAAATTCATACTCGATCTAATCATGAGAAAAAAGCAGCCAAACCAAAGTGTCAAGAACAGGAAAGACAGGGAAGAAACAAGAGCCATCAAAAATTGAAGGCAAGCAAGGTGACACAAAAATCCAGTATAATGAGGGGTCCTGGGTGAGATCCTGGAATAAAAAGAAGGTATCAGCACAAGTACTGGTGAAATTTGAGCAAGGGGGCATAGCTAATATTAAGCCCCAACGTTCCATGTTAAAAGACCTTTGTTAGCGGGGCGGGGGGGCACTATGGGGGGCCGAAGAAGATGGGTTTTCCGAGTTCACGAGTTTGAGACCAGCCTGAGCAAGAGTGAGACTCATCATAAAAATGGCTGGGTATGGGCAGCGCCTGTGGCTCAAAGGAATAGGGCGCCGGCCCCATATGCTGGAGGTGGTGGGTTCAAACACAGCCCCGGCCAAAAAAAAAAAAAAAATTAGCTGGGCATAATGGCGAGTGCCTATAGTCCCAGCTACTCAGGAGACTGAGACAAGAGCATCCCTTCAGCCCAAGAGTTCAAGGTTGCTGTGAGCTATGACAACATAGTACTCTATGGAGGGCAACAAAGTGACACTCTGCCCCCCCAAAAAAAAAAAAAAATTAAATTAAAATAAATAAAATACCCTTGCTTTTATAAAGTAATGCTGATTGCTGATGCACGCATAATGTTACATTTTGTCCATTGTGTTGTCATTGTTTTTAATGTGTTCCCTTAAGGGGGTGGGAAGAAAAACTCTTTAGCAAGCCTGAGTCGGTATCCTCATTTGTTTTTCTTTTGAAAGAAGTTGATCGGATCCGGAAATCCAAAATTCTGCGAACCACTGACGAAACTCATTTAAAATTATCTTCAAGTGATTGAAAGGTGAAGTGAGGCAAGGTTGCAGAATGAGCGCTGTTCCCCGAACAGAACACTAACAATACCCCATGTACAAATCTAATTATCTACGTTACTGCTGTGTCAAAGCAAAGTCAAGCCCAAGGCCACTTCCTCCTGGGGAGGCTGCTCTCATCACCAGGATGGGTGGGGCACCATCCCTACACCCCCACCTGGCACAGAATATCTGCTTATCTCTTTTGTTTGTTTTTTGGTGGCAGTTTGGCCGGGGTTTGAACCTGCCACTCTCGGTATATGGGGCTGGCGCCCTACTCATTGAACCACAGGCACCGCCTCTCCTACCAAATTCTGTGCTCTGAATTTAACTTCCGCCTCTTGTGTCCATCTCTTTCTCCTAGGATGCTTCGGTTTGTTTTTTCCACAGTGAAAAATTCAAAATTTTTTTTTAATCTTAACTATCTCTCTGTACCTTTGGAGAAATTTAGGGCACATGAAATGTATTTTAAAATTTTATTTTAATAAATAAGCAATGAAAATGCTGAGAAACTTACATTCTAACTCATTTTAATTTTTTTTTTAGTCTTTCAACGCCAAGGTAGATTTAAAACAAAAAAGTTTTTTCATTATTTCCTGACTATGAACTATTGATCCTTATATTTCCTAAGTGTTCTCCTTACAACAATCTTGTGGCCCCAATGAAATTAAGCACAGGGAGGGGGGGAAAACTAACTTGTACTACTTGCCTTACAAATTAGTCTGAGAGCTTTAAAGATTTTTATGGGAAATGTTAAAACTTTTTCTTCAATCTTTCTTTAGAACTGAGAAGAATATGGGAACAAATTTGCCAGGCAAACCCAGCCCATCCTGTTCTATGGAGAATGAAATGGAGATATGTGTTCATTCAGCAAATAATATAAATCATTGGGTGGTGCCTGTGGCTCAGTGAGTAGGGTGCCAGCCCCATGTACCAAGAGTGGCAGGTTCAAACCTGGCCCTGGCCGAACTGCAGCAAAAAAATAGCCGGGCGCTGTGGCTGGCGCCTGTAGTCCCAGTTACTTGGGAGGCTGAGGCAAGAGAATCGCCTAAGCCCAGGACCTGGAGGTTGCTGTGAGCCATGAAGCCATAGCACTCTACTAAAGGCGACAAAGTGAGACTCTGTCTCTAAAAAAAAATTAAAAAAAATAATAATAATATAAATCATTATAAAATGCTAAATACACAATATAGGGAAGGTATGGGAAGACAGGAATACACTGCTGGAGAAAGATGGGGGAACTGGAACAAGGTTTCTGGAGAGGAATTATCAATTTGCGTTGAACAGTCTTACTCAGCCTCCATAAACCAGCAACACCATTCATGCCTGGGAAAAACTGAATATAGCATCTGTCCCCAGCAATAAGGAATTCATTGAGTAAGTCATGAAGGTATAATGTAGAGCTGCTAAAACTATACTACCACACAATACTTATGGATATGGAAAAATGTTCAAAATTTGTTAGGTTAAAAAAAAAATCAGACTGCAATGTGATTTCAATTTTAAGAAACATAGATAAATACATTTGAATCTTAAAAAGAGAAAAATCAAAACACAAAGTTAACCACGATCGCGTCTAAGACCCAGACGTACTTCTTCCTCCTTATTTGTCTATAGCTAAGGATAATTCTTAAATGTATAAAAAGAACTACATTATTTTACAACCAGAAAAAAAAGAGTTCATTAGCAGAGTTCTCATTCGACAAAAGAGACGCATATTGTATATGACTATATAATATACATGAATGAATTTACTGCTGGTGTCCGCAATTTTTTATTTTTCTTTGCTAAGAACACATAAAAGGTTATTTATCTTTCGGGTGAAGAACTGGAGTTTAATCAATGCTGGGAAGAGACTAGTCACTTAGATTTTTCAGAATTATTTAAAATTTTATCGTGTGTGCGTGTGTGTGTGTGTGTGTGTGTGTGTATTTTTTAAGGACAAAGAACTAGCTCTAAGTATATACGTGTGTGTGTTCTTCCCGACCCTAATGCATAACTGAGCTTTTCAGGGAAACAAACCACCAGGTGACAGAGAGGAGTAAGTGACCTTCTACTCACTGCCTCCGACCCCGAGGGGAGAAGCCACAGATACAGCAATCAGGCCTAACCAATTTCGAATTCCAGCTCTGCTACAGGTTAGCTGTTTGGGTGCTGGGTAATTCACCAAATTCTCTGAGATCGGGTGAACTACAACAGTGCTGGGATCATTAAATTAGATAATGAGCATGAAGCATGTAAGCAGGGAGCCTGGCACGTGGGCCTGTCCCCCAACCAAGCTAATATTGACAATTACAACAACACTGACAAGTGCAATATCACCATCCCACAAAGCTGTGTTGAGTATTAAGTGAAACATAGAACAAACTGTCCGCAAGCGTGTCCCGGGCCATCTTCTCTCTGATCATGCTCAACTATATCCCCCAGAATCAAGGTCATGGTAACATCACAGAGAGGAAGTTTCAGGGACGGTACAGATTGGGGGGAGGGAGCCATCCTCCCAGACGCACTAATTTAATGAACCAAGATACAGACATTCCTAGGAAGAGCCGTGGCCGTGCAGAAAGAAGCACGATGGCTTCTGGAGTCGTGAGCGTACCCACTTGTGTTGCTGGCAGAGCCAAGTACCGTGGCCTGCCCAAAGTGAGCGCTCAGCAGCGTCTAGCGTTCTGTCCACACCAGTGGCTCCCACACTGGCATTGCAGCACCACGTAAAGAACCCAACTAGCGAGCCATGAGTTGCCTTTCACAAGGACGGTTGTCCAACACCAGGCACTTCTGTGCCATGATTGGAACCAGGAGCCAGCGAGGCTTTAGGAAACCAGAGTCTATGCCAAGCAGCCCTGGCCACGACCCCTGCCTGGCCTTCTACAAACCTGCCCCTCTCTATGTGTGACACACATGTCCACACGTACCTGTCCGCATTTATACTTTTGCACGCACACACGAGTAATACGTGAACAGGGAGAACAGGGAAAAGCAGTTTCCGAATAGCTGTTGCAGAGTGACTGCCATATAGGGGCTCCCTACACACCATCCTCGCGACTTCTGAATATACACGGAATTCGACAGGCCGTATGGAAGAAGCATGAAAAACAATAAAGACATAAAATTAATTTAACAGTACTCAGCCCTACTATGAAACCAAGTGATAGCTTTCATAGGAAAACTGTGACCCAATTATAGCCCAAGAATGTGGGGAAAGGGGAGAGGGAGGGCAAGGGAGGGGGGAGGGTAGGGCGGGGGGAGGAAAAAGAAGGGAGAGGATGGGGGAGGGAAGAAAGGGGAGGGGGGAGGATGGGGGAGGGAGGGTAATTGGTGGGACCACACCTACGGTGCATCTTACAAGGGTACATGTGAAATTTACTAAATGCAGAATACAAATGTCTTAACAGAGTAACCAAGAAAATGTGGTGAAGGCTATGTTAACCAGTTAGATGAAAATATTTCAAATTGTATATAAAACCAGCACATTGGACCCCACGATTGCATTAATGTACACAGCTATGATTTAACTAAAAAAAAATTTAACAGAATGAAGAGAGAATAGCCCAGCAATACAAAAAAGAACATTAAAATAGTTGACGTGGTTCTAAGAACATTCGTACACCAAATCAAAAAACAAAATCTAAATACCCATCGGTAAAGTCATCACAATAAGCAATTCAGAAAGATGAAGGAGAAAATGCAATAGAAAGCAAAAAAAAAAAAAAGAAAAAAGTGTTTCCTGGGTATTTCTAAGCAAATGAAAAATAATGGTGTCTTCAAAAATGGAAATGTTTTCCCATTGTAATTGCTGGTTTATACAGTTTTTTCAATACATCATCAAAAACCAGCCTCACAATTAAGCGGCAGTAATGAGCGATTAACAGACTTCATAGCCATTAATGAAATAAAGTGCCTGAATCCCTCTGGAAAGTTGCTCAGCAACATGAGCAAAGTCTAAGGGTTTCAGGCACATCCCTATGCACCTGACCAAAAAAAAAGAAAAAAAAATTACTTTAAAAACCCCATCAGTGGACACACTCTTTTCTCCCTATGTCAAGCAAAAAGAGATCAACGCCTTTATTTCTGGCGGGGGCTGGGGGTATGGAGGTGGTACTGGGGTGCCGGGGGGATGGAGGGGGTGCTGGGGTGCTGTAAACAGATGTTTACAAACAGAAGGTAACGGATAAAACCCAAACGCAACGCGGCATTGTCTTCCCTGATTCACAGATGAACCCACTGGAACCACTGCAAAGAGCCTTGCTGGAACTCATCCAGGATTTAAAAGGTGCAAACAAGCTGCCTAATACCCTTGCGTAGACTGAATTCTTCTGAAGAAAATCAAGTTTATTGTCTGGAAAGAGAGAAAGCATGAGCAAAGCGCTAAAGCGATGGAGGTGAACAATTAGGCAGCTGTTCGCTTAAGGAAATAAAGAGAACAGAGGAAGCCATCGCTGAGGAGTTTTACGAGAATCCTGACAACCGTGCACCCCGTCAAGGGCGAGGGTAAAGGGGACGATGAGGAAGGCCTGTCTGTGCAGCTCAGTGCTAACTGCAGACCCTGCAGAGCCACCAGCAGGAGATGCTGCTCATTTTAATAAGTTCCTGAGTTCTTCCCAACCCCCGGGCACAGGCTCTAACTCTCGGGGACAGAGAGCTGCATTTCCTTCCTTAAGAACATTCCCCCAAATAAGGGCAAATCATTATTAATTAAATGTGCCCAAGTCTTTGTGTATCCGGGAATGCTCTCTGTTTTTAGATCTACCAAGAATAAAGCTAAGAGAGACTTCGGGTCGCTAATCCTGCCCCAAGTGGCAGGAGCAGAAAGGACAGAAAGGTGACAACTGAACAGCTCAGAGACTCATCCCTGCGGGGTGGTTTCTAATCATCAACAGAGTTGACTGTGTCTCTCCTTGGCCCCCCTAGGAGGGGCCTGGACCCCTTCGAGGCCGGCAGAGAACTCATCAGCCAAGCTGTAACATCTGTTCAAAAACTTCCAGCCAATATTTCTGGACAAGGCATTCCCCCCAATCGATCTGATTTTCTCTCCCTCTTAACATCCTCACCGCTGTCTTTTTCTCCTGTGTTATTGTGCTTGTGTCCACGCACAAGCTTTCTGAAATACTCTTTGCTAAGCAGTCACAGAGAGTTACTAAGGTACGAAGGCATGATGAAAAGAGGAAACAGTAACAGACATTATTTTAATCTTCCCTCACCCAAGAATTTTAGTTAGATTGTGTCTCCATTTGACAAAAGCAGAAACAGGAATAAACTACCCATTCTAGTTAACTTCTGAGACCATTGTGCAATTAAGTGGCAGAGGTATATCTTTTAAAAAATCTTTAAGGAATAATGTAAAAGCTAGTGTCATGAGGACATCTTCGTGGCACCACTATCCAGCTCCTTTGTGGAGTGGGCCCTTATCCACCAACCAGTCTAGAAAGATCTATCTATGCTGCTACATCCCAGAAGGATGAAGAAGAAATGAACACTCGGGCATTCTAAGGGGCACACCTGTGATGGGGACTGTGATGAGTAGAATATGTCCCTCTTCCCCAAGTTGTCCGTGCCCTAATCCCTGCAATCTGTGAATATGTTACAATACTCAGCAAATGGCCATGAAGGTTCCAGATGTTATTATAGTTGCAAACTAGCCAACTTTAAAAAAGGGGGATTATCCTGAATTATGAGGGTGATCCACAAGGTTCTTTAAAAGTAGGAGGCAGAGGGAGGGCAATTAGTGGGATCACACCTATGGTAGATCTTAGCAGGGTACTGGTGAAACTTATTAAATGTAGAGTATCAATGTCTTTATATAGTGATCAAGAAAATGCCATGAAGGCTATCTCTAACAGTATGATCAAAATATTTCTGATTGTATATGAAGCACATTCTGCCCTAT
>CAUYON010026712.1:0-51281 GCA_963573935.1 Arctocebus calabarensis | reverse complement strand
TAAGAATTAAACAAAGGTATGATGTGATACAGTGCAAGCAAAACACTCAAGATAGGTATAATAGTACTACTCACACAAAAACTTAAATTTCACCTCAAAAAAAAAATCACAAGACAAAAGAGAAAGCAATTTCACTGTTATAAAATAAGATATTTCATGCAAAGTATTAATTTGCCCCTCCAAAGCCCAACCTCCCAACAAACAAAAAACTATCTGGGAATACTGCTATGCTAACATATGAACCACAGTATAATTAGTAATCACAGTACACTGATTCTTTTAAGAAGGAGCTCAGATGGCCCCAGACAGGTCACACATCCATGGTTTCCTATCATTCCCTCTATGCTTACTCCACAGCCCTGTCTGGCATCCATGTCAGCTCACATCTTGTCACTGGTTCTCAGGCCCTGTGTTCCTCAGAAAGGCCGCACATATTCCTGCCTTATTCAGGACCTTTGCACATAGTCCTTTCAGGCTGCTGAATGAAGTATCTTACACGCAGTAATTTATAAACAGCAGAAATGTATCACCAACTGTTCTGGAAATTCCAAGGTCAAGGTGCCTGTACATCTGGTTCCTGGGGAGGGCCAGTTCCTCATAGGCAGCACCTCCCTTGTGTCCTCACATGGCAGAGAAAGCAGGCAGCTCTCTGGGACACCAACCCCATTCACCCCATTCACGAGATTCGAGCCCTCACCTCCAAAGGTTCTACCTTCTAATACCATCGCCTAAGTGACTGGTCCCCTTGTGAATTTGGGGGCACACAAACACAGACCTTAGCACATATGCGCAGCCGGCAACTATTCTCTCTGCCTAGAATACTATTCCCTTGATATTCACATTGTTCACGATCCCTTTTTGCCCACGTCTCTTCCCAAATATTCCCCCTTCTGGGAGGCTTTACCTAATGCCCTATCTATAATCCTACTCCTACTTTTCGTCATCTCTTTATCCTGTTTTAGTTTTTTCTTCATAGCAACTGTAAGCACCTGGTACTTTCCAATGACTACACAACACACACACAATACACATATATGCAAACACACACACACACCACACACACTCTCTCAAATACACACACATATGTATACGGTTTATTTATCTCCCTCCATGAGCCCAAGGACTTTGCTTTGTTCACTGCTGTATTCTCAGCACCCAGAATATGCCTGGCATATCATGGACATTCAGTGAATAAATGCTGAATGAATGAATTGCCCTTGCAACAACTCCTCCTTTCTTTTTTTGTTTTTTTGCAGTTTTTGGCCAGGGCTGGGTTTGAACCCGCCACCTCCAGCATATGGGGCCAGTGCCCTACTCACTGAGCCACAGGCACCGCCCTTACAACTCCTTATTTCAAAGGTGAGGAAACTCAAGAGGGTTTAAGAAAGGTCAGAAGATCACATAAGGTAATAGAACAGTAAGTTGAAGAGACTAGATTGAAACCCAGATGTGCCTCATGACAACATTATTCCACCCCTGTCTAACCCCAACTGGTGGTCTCTCCAGCATGGAGAGAGATGAATGAGACCCTGGCAATGCATTCATAGATCACACCTACCAACCATTCATAACAAACGTTCACACGTCCCAGGGAAGCACACTCCTAGGCCTAGTCTCTAAAACGGACTCAGAGTGAAGGGGCCTGAATCCTAGTTCCTTCACAAGCTGTATGACCTTGGCCCCTCAGCCCCACCCAGATACCAATCACACACAGAGGCACCTTCCACAGTCTCTGCCAGCCTGAAACTCTGAACCAACCCACCTTTTAAAGATGGCATTCAGGATTTGCTTGTACATTCATTACCTGCAAAAAGGCTAAGTTTGAGAACTCACAGCAAATGTAACCAGGCTTTGATTCCAAGAGGAGGTGACCATTTCACACTGACAGCACAAAGGCGTTGACGCTTACTCACTCCGTGTGTAAGATAGAAGAGCTACAGTGAGAATGTGTAAGACACTCCCCTGCCTCCCTCAGAAATGACGAGTTTTAAAAAGTGGGCTGAAATCACCAATTAGTTGGAACAATGTAGTGGTTTCAAGTTGAAAATGCTTTGCATAATGCTAATAATATTTTGGCAGTGGTGGTTCCAAACGTGTATCGTCAGAGCTATTCTTTTCAGGGGGGAAAAAATAGCTACTTTGAAGAAAAATTACGTTCTTGAAATTAGAAAGCTTTTATAAAATGAATTCCACTCAGAGAAGTTAAATTTCAATACAGAAGTTAAATTTCAACTTAATAATGCATTACATGACTACTCTCTACAAGGCACGGGTCTTAGCACTGATGTGATGGGAAAATAAAGACTAACCTAATACAGCGGTCGCAGCCCTCAAGCTAGCCACCATCTGTTGTGAAAGGCAAATAACACGATTACTGTTACAGAGAAAAACCCAGGGAGAGAAAGAAAAGGGAGGAGAAGCAAAGGAATTGAGCCCTACTATAGATACACCCGTATGGCTCATAGACCTGGATCTTATTCCCTCACTCATTTATTCATTTGGAAAATTTTTACTGAGTACCTACTGTGTGCCAAGCTCCAGGCTAGATGCTGGAGATACCATTGACAGAACCGACCAAGAGCTTTACATTCCTGGGTCTTGTCCAGTGGGACAGGTAAGGGTCTAGGTCCAGGGCAGATGCACCAGGTTTGCACATGACTTTGGCATGAAGGGCTCATGTAACGTCAGGCAATAAGCAGGGTCTCCTGGGACCTTGTTCTGAAGCAAACAGTATTCCAATGGGGCTCCATGGAAAACAAGGAAGAAATGTAGGCCACGTTCGAAATCTAATTGGGTGGGATTTATGATTATAATATAGGTATTCTGCGCTCTTAAACTATATGCTATTTTTTTTAATAAAACTTAAAAAGATTGTATTAGGCTAGGTTTCCATAACTAAATGCCATTGACTGGGTGGCTGAAACAACAGAATTGTGTTTTTCTCACAGTTTAGAGGCTGGAAGTCTGAGATCCGGGTGCCAGTATGGTCAGGCTGTGGGGAGGGCTTTTGGCTGGCAGAGGGCTACCTTCTTGCGGGGTCTCCCACAACAGAGAGAGAAAGAGATCTTGGTATCTCTTAAGCACTTACTCTACAAGCCTTTCAGATTAGGGCCCTACTCCTAATACCTGATTGAGCCTTAATTGCCTCCTAAATTCTCTACCTCCAGATAAGTCACATTGGGGATTAGTGCTGCAACATATGAATTGGAGGGGACACAATTTCGTCCATAGCATTCCGCTTCTGGGTTTCCAAAATTCATGTCCTTTCTGGCACACAGAATGCATTCATTTCAACCCAATATCCCCAAAAGTCTCAACTCATTCCAGGATCAAATCTAAAGTCCACATTCTCATCTATATATCATCAAGGCCAAATGTGGTATGATTTATCCCAAGGCAAATTCCTCTCCAGCTGCAGACATGTGAAACCAGACAAGTTCTGGGCTTCCAAAATACAATGGAATGTATTGGTGGAGAGGTAGGAGAGGTATAGGGCACATATCCCCATTCCAAAAGGAAGAATTAGGAAGGGAGGAAGAGATGAAAGGTGCCAAGCAAGTCTAAAACCCTAGCAAGGCAAATTCCAATCAAACTTAACACTCAAGAACAATCCTCTTTGGTTTGTCGCTCTGCCTGAAGACGCTGGGCCACATCCTCCTGGCCCCTTGATAGCTGAAAGGCTTCCTCACTCCCTCCACCCCAGTTTTGAAACAAGGAGGAGACAGCCTTGGGCCCTGGGACCTGAGATAGACATGGGCTGATACCACCTCTGTGGTGGGACGGACAGCCCTGATGATCTGTGGATCACCTGGGGGGAGCTCCTTCCCTTTCCTTGAAGAATAGCTCGTGTTCGTAGCTAAGCCAGGTCTATGTTCCATCCTGTAGATCCCAGAAGGCTGACAGCCTCCTTTACCCCCTCCTCCTCCTCCTCTGTCCCCTTTAGTTCAAGTTGGCAGTGTCTTGCTTGTACAATCCCATCTCCACTCCTGGGTTCTGCTGAGATGGCTGATTAAATCCATGAGTCACACCCCCAATCTCTTTATCAATGGTTATTCAGTCCCACCCTTCATGTTCTCTTCAGAAAAAAATTTATTTATTTATTTATTTTGGCAATATGGACAGATTGAAAAGTTTCCCAATCTTTAAGTTCTGATTCACTTTGTTTAAATTCTGTTTTAATTTGTCTCTATCCTTTTGTGTTTCCGATATAAGCTGTCAAGAGCATCCAGGCCTTCATCATTTTGCCTAAAAATCTTTTCAGCTAAATAGCCAATTGCATCCCTCACAAAGTCTACCTTCCAAAAAATACTAGAGCACACTTCAGCCAAGTGCTTTGCCACTTTATAAGAAGTATCCAGTTTCCAATAATATGTTCCTCATTTTCATCTGAGCCCTCCACAGAACTAACCTTTACATCCACGTGTCTAACTCCCACCTCACAACTTGGTCACCCTCTACCCTCTACCCACTACCGAGCTGCAAAGCCACTTGCACCTGTGTATATATTTAGCACAGAAGCACCTCTCTTCTGTGCCAAACTTTGTATCAGTCAGAGTTCCCCAAAGACACAGAAGCAATATATATATATATGAATGAATGATGAGATTCAGTTTAAGAAATGGGCTCTTATGATCGGGAGGCTGAGAAGTCCCAAGGTCTGCAGCTGGAATCATTGCTCTGTTTCCAGGGTGCAGCAGCACTGAGAGTGGCTGGAGAAAGGTGGGGGCCTATCACAGGAACACAGGCAAGGGGCAACGGCTGCAGGCGGGGGGTGCCGCAGGGGAGTTGCAGCATGGTGGCCTTGGATGGTAAAACGGAGAACACTGGAGACAGAAATATGGATCAGGAGGGAGAGGGAGGCACCCAGGCACCTTGCAGACGTCTGGTCTGTGGGAATGAATGGGACACAGGAAGATGAGCTGTGTGCAGTTGGGGCACAATGGGTTCAGATTGGGGATGACTGAGCAGAAGGTGGCCTGGGACACCTAAATGGAGACGCCACACAAGCTTTCAGGGAAGTGGGTCTGGAGAGGAACCTTACCTGGAGATACAAACTGGAAAACACACTATGCGACTGTTAAAATGAACGCAGTTGCTCCGTGTGTACTGACAGGGGCGGACGTCTGTGCTCCTCTGACAGATACACACTGAAAAAAGCACCTTATAGGCTCGGCGCCCGTAGCACAGTGGTTACAGCACCGGCCACATACACCGAGGCTGGTGGGTTCAAACCTGGCCCCAGCTAAACAACAATGACAACTGCAACAAAAAACAGCCAGGCATTGTGGAAGTTGCCTGTAGTCCCAGCTACTTGGGAGGCTGAGGCAAGAGACTTGAATAAGCCCAAGAATTTGAGGTTGCTGTGAGCTATGATGCCATAGCACTCTACCAAAAATGACCTAGTGAGACTCTGTCTAAAAAAAAAAAGAAAGAAAAAAAGCACGTTGGCTCAGCACCTGAGTCTCAATGGGCTAAGGTGCCAGCCACGTACACCTGAGCTGGTGGGTTCGAATCCAGCCCCGGCCCGCCAAACAACAATGATGGCTGCAACCAAAAAATGGCCGGGCGTTGTGGCAGGCACCTGCGGTCCCAGCTACTTGGGAGGCGGAGGCAAGAGACTCGCTTGAGCCCAGGAATTGGAGGTTGCTGTGAGCTGTGATGCCACAGCACTCTATCCAGGGTGACAGCTTGAAGCTCTGTCTCAAAAAAAAAAAAGAAAAGAAAAGAAAAAAGCACGTTGTAGAAAAATACACATAATATAATCATTTTTTATAAAACTATAGAAAAATAACCAACTGACTTGGAAGAGAAATACAGTAGCACCTCCGAAGTTGACCACCTCTGTAAATTGACCTAATTTTCATAGACTGGGCAGGTACCACATGGATGCATCAGTGCAGAGGGCCTAATGCCTGATGTTGCCCACCTCTGTATGTTGACCAGCTTGTCACAGTCCCTTGGGTGCTCAACTCTGTGTATGCAGACACACAGAGACACAAAATCACACAAACACACACACACAGAGAATGGATGATATGGAAAGAATACACCAACTACTGACCCACTCCTATGATTGGAGAAAGTCGGGTGGGAATAGATGAGTAACTTTAGCTTCTTAGTTCCTACACTTCTACAGGTATCCCTTGTTTCTCCCTCTGAGTACTTAAGCTCTTCATTCCATCCCCAGCTCCTCCTTCATCCTGACCCCACACGGTGGCAGAAGTTGGCAAAAAGATGAGATGGAAAGAGGAAAGCTGTCAGTCTGGCACATTATTTGATAATAAAAGAAGAATAACTTGGTGTTTCCTTTGAAGCTGCTTGGAAACAGCTGTACCAAAGTGTTCACTGGTAAAACGCCATTGCAGCTCCTGAAGGGTTCATGAGCAACTCTGCTTGGCAGTAAGTGAATGAAGTAAAAGGATTGTCCGAGCATGAAGGTCTACGGGCACACTGTCCACAGTGTTCTGGGAGTCACTCAGTGTGCGCTGAGGATTCCAGCATCTCACAAAACACCCAAGAACACCCTATACTAATCAGGGAATGCCAAAGACTCCTCCGCTGAGGAGAACAATGCACCAAAAACTTGGGCTAAAGAACATACGTGAACAAAAGGAAAGTCATGTAAATGGGAGGATCAGGTGGTTTTACATAACCATTTGTGTAGTTTATCCTAGATTTTTCTTGAGTTGCTTAACATAATCACCCAGCGCAGTGCCAGCCCACACTCCGTACATACTTGGGGAATTGTTTTTTAAACATCCCGGCCTCTACTTGACCAAGAATATCATTTTCCCAGAAGAAAAAATGGTGCTAAAATGCTAAAATGGAAGCCTTGTAACGGCAGAAAGCAGGCCAGGGATGTGCCACTCATCCCCGTGTGGACTCGCTTTTTCCATTCCCAGATTACAGAATGCACAGAATCCAACGCGATGTGAAGCTGCCATCCCACAGCTGAAGGATTGCTGAGCTGTCCTTAACCCGTAAGTGCACATTGTGCAGAGACCTCCTAGCCCCGAACCACGTGTGTACTGTACCCGCAAGGCAGACGCAGGTGAAATTGCGCCCATCGTGCGTCTCACGTGCATCGGCACAGCTTGCGTTGTTCTGACAGGGCTTCCTCTGGCAAGCATCGTATTCTTCACAGAAAGTACCCACATATGGGTCCTCACAGGAACAGGAAAAAGTTGCCTAAAACACAAAAAATACAGCATATGTTACCTGGGGTCTCTCAAAGGTCTGCTTTGGCCGCGAGACTCGAAGTTCAGAAAGACCACTTCCTTTTTCTTTTTTATAATGATGCCAACCAGCCCTGAGTAATTTAATCAGATCACTTACATTATAATCTGGTTAAAATGGTAGTTTAAAAAAAAAAACAACAGCGTGTGTTTCTTGACAGTTTCATTTCAAACATTTATTTTTGTATTTATTCATATTTATCCCAACCATTTTCAATCTGCCCTAAAATAGAAATGGAAAGAACAACTTGTGTTAAGCTAAAATTGAAGTTTTAGTGACCAGACATGCAACGGCAATTTTGCCAGAGCAGACAGATTGTGCTACAGCCATTAAATGAGGTGTCACTCCAACTAGCTAAAATCCTGCCACATTTGCAACAAAAACATCATCAAATGTCCTGCTCAGACCATTCTCCCAGAGCACAGAGAGAATTTACTAAATCTCTGTATAACCTGGTCTCCGTGGACAGCCACACAGATTACCTGAGTAAAAGGGAAAATAAAAAAAAGTATAATTCAAGTAACCATTATCTTAACACAGGCCCACAGCTCAGACACAGAGAACTGAATCTGATTCGAAGCTTCATTTCTCAGGCAGTTGTAAAATCTAAATAAAACTGGGCGTTCCTGCTCCCTTCCCCATGCTGGCCTAATGGTAGTGACTTGCCCAGCAAAGAAGCAGGTCTGCTCTGAAGCCTGTGCAGAGCAGGGTGGAATGTTACAAAGGATTTTCCTGGGGACAGGAGGAGAAGCTAAAGAGAATGGTGTTAACAAACCTAACAACTGAAAAAAAAACAATCTAAACAAGGCACAGACAAAAGGCCTTTTCCAGCTCTCTCCCCAAGCCTGGCACGATGACAGGTGTTCAGTCTCTACCATTCACAGCTGCTACCCCCTCAACCTCCCTGCCTCTCTCTGGTCCCAGCCTCCTGCTGATAATCTTCTCCAGGATTCCACCTGTTTCCCCGGGAACTCCACCCAGCGCTTTCCTCCCTCCTGAAAGAGGAAAAGGTGGCCCATTCTTCTCCCTTTAATATGCTTTTGTCTCTCAATTGAGTTTTAGCATTCGTGTACCTTTCTTGATATAGTTACTCCTGCATATTAGACTGTTTTTGTACTGCTGGTCCTGAGCCCCTCATCCCATTCACGTGATGCCCATCGCACCTGCTGCGGGAGGCTGCTCACATCCAGGATGACAGGCTTTTGTTACCACCCACCATGCTGAGCTTTCACTACACATCAGGTGTTTTAGTTGACGCTCACGTTTTCTACATAACACAAACCCAAATGAAGTCCACATCTAAGTCCAAGTAATAGTAATATCACCTTCTCTTCTCCAATTCTCAAGGTGACAATGGTGGCTCATCTAGAGTAATTTTGACCTCAAAGAGATGTTCGTAGAATTTACTTACTAAGCAGAATGCTGAAATGATTGCTGAATTTTATAAAATGCCATTTAAGCTTCTATCAAAACCATCTATTGTTTTCCCTTGTGACCTATTATTACATGAATTGAATGCCTAGATTTGCTAGTACTGATCAACCTTATCAGCAGAAACATCCATGTAGGTCATTGTGTAAAATGGGCTTAATATGGCTGTATCTATTTGCAGTTATACTTCTAGTGCCTTACATCTTACTCTCCCCACTTTCTCCCTCAAATAGCCTTCTTTAAAAAAGAAAGAAAGAGAGAAAGAAAGAAAGAAAGAAAGAAAGAAAGAAAGAAAGAAAGAAAGAAAGAAAGAAAGAAAGAAAGAAATCGTTCCTTGCCCACGAGATCATACTCTCCACTGTAAGAGGATAACCTTCCCAGTAAGTGACTGAATGAGAAGTGAGCAGAGAGGCAACCCATCCTCAGACAACCAATCAGGAGGCCAGACAATAACACGAAGTATTCAGCTCCACCACTTTGCCAGATTTTATACAAGTTGGAGGGGTGTTAACAGAATACGCTTTCATTAAGGAAATATGACAAACCCTTGTAACCTGTACAATCAAGTCTCCTTTAAAGAAAACATTCTTCCATTATATCTTAGAAATGAGAACAGTTTTTCTTTTTCTTCAGTGACAGCTACTCTTTCTGCCTTCTGTTTCTACTGTCTCCCAGACCTCTTTGTGGTACATGGAAATTTCTTCCACTGCAGGTTGTTTACCTATCTGGGTTTTCATCATGTCATGAGACTTTTCCTTTTGTGTGTGTTTGCGCACACTTTGTGGCTGGAAGCTGGGAGATGCCACATCAAGGACTGTTAGGTAGCCTTTTACAATAGGAAATTCCATTACCCAAAATTGTCTTCCAAAGTAATCTTGTCCTCGCTCCAACGCACAACAGAATACACGTTTGATATGTGCAGGAGTTGTGTCTGGAACCCTTTGTGCCTCCAAAGATTTGTGGCTGCCTTTGAAATGTAAATGCTGTGCACACCCAGTGCATACAACTCCACAGCAGGCCTCCACATCATGATAAATTACTATATGTCATTGGTTTTGGCAGCTGTCCTCTAAAATTTACTTGGTTTGTATCCAGACGTTCCATATTGCAGATAAATTTCCTTGGTTATTTCAGGGACACATTTAGCATGTAATTTATCTAGCGGGTTCCATTGTAAATATGTTACCTGTGAAAAGAAATTATTAAAAGACCCAAATCAAATATCTCCAAGTTAGCTTAGATTGATTGAGAGCTAAAACAGAAGCCACACCTTTTGTTTTGCTTTATTTTAAGGAGTCTTACAAGAAATTGATGAAACAATTGCTTTAAACAAAGCAGAACACTGAATTGATTCTTAAACTGTGATTGGTAAGTAGGGAAGGAGATTAACAAATATTTACAAATCCATGAGCATAAAATGTTAGTTAAATCTTTTTGTCTTCTCTATCACATCATCCGTCAAGTTAGATTTCTCCCTATGTGTATATTCAAAGAACAAAGAGCCTTCCTATAAGAAAAAGTGTTTTGATCACTTCAAGACTGTTGACTTCTAAGAGATCATGGATGAAAACTGTTTGTTAGTATATTTTTCTGTGTTTAACCACTGAAAGTTGTAAACTGTTATACTAACATTGAGAAACTTAACTCATTGTCTATGATCTAACTTATCTGGGGCTAGGTAATTCAACCAGCATAAGGGAAAAACTAAATTTACTTAAAATTAGTAGCTTAGCTAAAATTACAGAAAGATAGTTCTTTGTAAAAGTATCATGTGAGTATATTCAAAAGTATTTTTCAAGTAAAATGAATGATGATCCTTAGAGATTAATTTTAAAACCCAATACAGAATCTCAATTTTCCTCAACAGCTTGAAGTCAAATATTGCATTTGTACACTAATGAAAGTTTCTCAGTCAGTGGTGAGACGCTTACTTTGAAAAAGTCTACATTAAAAAAAAAAGAAAGAAAAAGTCTACATTTAAAAAAGTTTCAGTCATACATACATTCTTTGATTCACCCAGTCAACAAATATTTACTGAGCACATACAAAGTGCCAGGTTTCGTTCTAGCAGCTGGGGCCACAGAAATGAATAAGACTCTCTCATGGAGATTATATTCTACTGGGGGGTGACTTTTCATAAACAAAATGAACAAATATAACTAGGTTATAAACACTATGGAGAACACCCAACAAGGGGCATAGAAAGGGGTGAGGCAGGTTATGGAGGGTACACTGGGAAGGTGACAATTAGACAAAGTCTAAGTGAGGGGCAGGGAGAAGCCGTGGAGGTCTCTGAGGGAAGACGTTCCAGGTAAAGGAAGCAGTTGGTGCAGAGACTCAAGGTGGAGCATGCTTAGCACATCCAAGAAAGACCCAGAGGCCAAGGTGACAGGGTAAAGCAAAGGACAAAGAGAGTCATGGTCATGGAGTCAGACCGTGCAGGGCAGTGATCCTCAGCTGGGAGCCATTTAATCACACAGGAGGTCTTTGGCAATGTCTGGATATATTTTTGGTTGTTACAACCAGGACCTCCCTCCTGGCATCACAGAGCTTCGGGATGCTGCAAAACGCCCTATAATGAACATGACGGTCCCCACAGTAGGCAATTATCCAGTCCCAAATGCTGACAGTGCCAAGGATGAGAAACCCTGATTAGCCTTATAAGCTACTGTGAGGACTCCAGGTTTGTACAGAACCTTGGAAAAGGTAGTTTATACACCAAAAAAAGACCCAAAATGCATTATGCATAGTAATGTTGCTGTTCATTACATTACCTCATTTAGTTAATACAGTTTATTTTGTTCAGATAGCACCCACCACCACCACTGAGTGTAAGTAATCTCCACAGCGTCTGAGAGCAGGAGTTGGGTGGTCACATATTCGAGCCAGGTGTTTAGTTCTTCTGTTTCTACATTACGAGGTCAGTCCTACCATCTTAGGTGATCTTCCAGGTATGAGAGGTGTCTTTACTCAGCATTGTACAATAATTGGCTCTTACCGATCCTGAACCGGATGTTCAACATTTATTCTTTAATCACATTCATTTGACAAACATTTTGTGATGCCTGCCACACATCGGGCAATATTCTGGGTGCTAGAGATGCGGACAAGGTCAGAAGGACACAGTCCCTGTTCTCATGGAGCCTACGCTCTAGTGGACACATTCTATGTAAGGTGACATCCTTGAGGGACAACAAATACAGTAGAACCTCCATAAGCTGACCACCCAAGGAACTGTAACAAACTTGTCAGCACATGGAGGTGGTCAACATGCGGAGCTAGGCCTGCTCTACTGATGGGTGCATGTGATGCATGTCTGATCTATGAAAACTGGGTCAATTTAAGGAGGTGGTCAACGTAGGAGGTGGTCAGCTGTGGATGTTCCACTGTACATACCCCTGCCACGTGGGGTAAGTGCCATAAATAAGTGATGGAGTTATAGTGCAGGATAAGTTGGCTTTTATCTCAATCGAAGTTGAGTTGGAAAGACCAATGTCTTTGAAGATTTTTACATATATGGAATTCAACCTTTCCTCCACAGTCAAGGTTTTTCTTTACACCTAAGTCACGCCTAACCCTAAGAAAAGTGAATCCTGGGCCAGATTCTCTTACTCCCCAGGAAGAACTGCTTTTGCTGAGTTGCTATTTCACCTTATACTCCTGACTCAATAGTCAGGAGCCCAGGGAGAAACATCCTCATTAAAACTACTATTGCATTTAATGGTAGGATGTTACTGAGCACATTATATACCATATAGCATTTTCTGCCATTTATAAAGTCTTACCCAAGGAAATTAACTCCTTTAGGTGCTCTTAGCATTGTTAGTCTTGAGAACTGATGTGTTGTCCTCACAAGTGGTGCAAATCATGGGATTACACATTTCTTCCCTTTCTGATTTGCCTAATGTAAGCTCAGTGTCTAGTTGAAGTTTAGCTTCTAAAACTATATGGGGATCTATGACCTATATAACTATTTCCCCTTTCTAACTTGGATATGGTCTTCCAATTTACATACTTTCTGACTCAATTTTTTTTTTGCATTTTTCTATTTCAACACTTTGTGAAATATAAAGCCAAATATATAAATATGTAAGTCTAAACTCCCTAGCATGGTGTCCAAGGCCCTTGGCAATCTAGCCCCAACTTACCTTTTCCGTCTCATTCTCTATAACTTTTACCTCTCAGTGATGTCTAATTGTTTATGGACAAAACACTGCAGGTAGATGAGTTCTCTGAACAGCTATCTTTCTCTCTTTAAAAATCAGAACTTACAATTCTATTTTTCTTTTTCTGTTGAATAAAATAGGAGATGTGCATACCTTTTTTTTGATACTCCAGTGATGTCGGTATGAGCATAAAAGTCCCCACCTAACTAGAAACTGAATTTCATTGTTTATAAAGCTTGTTCACATGAAATCATCTCACTGCACCCACCAGGTGAGCAGTACTAGATCCATTTTATGAATTGAAAACACACTCAACAGAGAGTCAGACAAACCGTGTAAGACGTCCCAGCTGGCAAGCCTAAGGTCAAGGCTGAAACCTGTATTGTCTAATTCCACGTCCTTGTCCATTCACAGCCACACATTTTCCTCACGTCACCCTGATGGCCTGAGGTTCAGCAGCTCCAGGTAGGGACACCATTCACCCTTAGTGTAAAATAACCCAACAACTGTGGCATTTCATTCTTTCTCCAGATTTCTGGGGCTTTTCTGCCTCTCCCTTGCTGCCTTTCTCGGCTCTGCTTATTGACTATCCTTTCAGTTCATTGACTCTGATTTCCCACAGTCTTGAGAACACTACTGACATTATTCAAGGTGTCAAGGTAGAATATCCTTCCTGATGGTCGAAAGTATCTCTTAAACATAAAGTGCTGATGGCTCATGTAGAGAGTTCAATACTCTGGGCAATTCTTTGCCAGAACTGGGGTCCTTCATGTGTGGGACATTAATTACTCAGACATAATAGCTAATCTGGTGCTCATTGACAGCACCTGACTTTATTACAGACAGCTTAAAAAGCAGTCTCGCAGGTACCAGGTGTTCTCCTGTTTCCTTGCCTATCTCTGATGTCTTGGGTTTGTTCAAACAGCATGCTGGTCATTCTTTGGTCACACACACATACTAAATGCACACCTGGAACAAGGATGAGGAGGACGACCCCCAGCTAAAAGGTGACTAACAGGCCCCCAAGCCTCTGAAAATGACATGGAGAGGATTCAAGCCGCTCCTTGTTAAAGAGCTCTCCAGGATAATTAATTTTGATTTCCCTTGTGGGTCAGCCTAACTCCAAATAACACCTGAGTTATTCACAGTTAAATGTCCAAACACCTGCAAGGTCAAGACTCAGGCTAAAGAGCTGACAATGGTTGAAACTAGGTGACGCAAACATGGTCGGTGCCACATTACTCTATTTTTATATATGTTTGAAATTTATCATAATAAAAAAATGTATCATTCTTATTTTAAGACTCTAGCTAAGTACCAAGAAAAAAAAGATAAAACATAGAAACATGGGTGGCACCTGTGGCTCAAGAAGTAGGGCACCAGCCCCATATATTGGAGGTGGTGGGCTCAAACTGGGTCCCTGCCACAAACTGCAGCAAAAATAAATAAATAAAAATAAAATAAAATAAAAAAACATTGAAACATTAGAATCCCCTTTCCGCATCCTGCACCTAGCTCCCCCCTGTGGATCACTCTAGTATTGCACCTGCAGGAGGGATGGTGTGGAGAACACGGGGTACACATCACTGAGTCCCCGTGGGTGAAGTTTTACTGCCAGGAAAAGCTCTGCTTGCCCTGAGGCATGTTTTCTGCTTGTGGACAATGTGAATCACACAGTGGGGCATATTTCCCTCTAAAAAGCCTGGTCTGCTTGCAGAGAGGGCTCAGCCATTCCTGTGCCAAGGGACGCCGCGCCAGCCTTTCAGCCTCCCCAGCATGCTGGGGTCATGTATAGGGTACACCCAGCCCAGGCTTCAGCCAGACGAGAGGAATTTCTGAAAAACTCAAGACTCTGAGCTAGTTCTCTATACGTGGGCAGACCAATCTATCAGTCTATTTCCTATCATTGGAAAGCTCTGGAATCTTTTTGTTCCTATCTAATGGAGGAACAATTATCTGTGAAGATGATTCCAGGAGTTAAGGGCTTTCTGCAGCCCCTTTGCCCAGGGCTTGTGCTGCTCTAAGCAGACGGGAGGGAGGCAGGGAGTCCTGGCTCAGCCTCAGGCAGGTTCTAGGCAGAACCGTCCCACCGCCCTAAACGCACAGGGCCTGAGACTGTGGGAAGCAAGGCCACAGAATCCTTGTCCTGACAGTCCTCAGCCAGGACCTAGTAGCCCAGCTCCAGGGGCTTGAGAACTCCACAGGATGGTCATTTGGGATTAGAAATTACATAGTTAACAAATACTAAAACCTCGGTTAAAAAAAACTAGTAACCAAGCACATGTCTGCATCTGGTTAAGCACGGGTGAACTCTAACTAAAGAATGAGAAGGTCAGTCTAGCACGCTCTGTTAGGCTTCTATAGACCCATACTTAATATTTTAAGAGATAAAAAAGATCATGTGGTGTAAAATTTAAGAGACTAACTGAAACTTCTCTTGATAATGTAAAAGTGACAGTAAATGCTGAGCCCAGACCACACAGAAACACATTACTGTCTCTTTTGGGGATCACAGTGCTCAGAGGAAAACTATGAATTGTATTTTTTAAATTCTTCTCTAGTGGCTGGGTCATACTGCTCTATTATTCATTATACATGTCATTTTAAACAACATGTTCACATCGCTTACAGCTTGTAATTTTATTCTCCCTTTAGTCTTAGACATAATATGGCTCTTTTATGAGATCACTAGTTGCAAATGTGGTGGCTGGTCACAAAAAGCAGCAGCAGCAGCAAGCTTAGAAACCTGCATGTCATCTCTACATTAAATTCAAGACTTGACATTCATGAATTCATAGAATTCATTCCTTTGGCTTAAGTGTTATGTTTTAAATAATAGTAACAATGATAAGGGTCTGCTCTTTCCTGCCAAGGACATTAAAGTTTACTTTACTCCTCAGGGGTGAAGAAAGTAAATGTCTTTTAAGGAATTTTGTAAAAGCTCTTTTTCCTGAAACGAGATGTATGGGGTTGGCAGAACAGAGATGTTCAAAAACAGTTTCCAGCCATATCCTGCCAACTCACGGGTTCTCAGAGCTGTTGGAGTGGGTTAAAATTAGGCAAAAGATTTCCACATAATCAGCCTCAATCTTCATTTCACTAGCATCTGGGTGTTTATTTGCTGGAATATTCTAATCCATTAACAAAAATAAAGTTTGACTTTTAAAAAAATGAAGGTCACTGAAAATTCATCTTTTATTGAATTTTCCTGAAAAGAAAAGCCTGTTTCCTTAAGTGGACACCATACCATTCTACTTTCTCATTTTAAAATTCCATTCGGCCATCTAGTGATTTCCTTTGCTGTCTCAAAAGAAAATGGTAAGAAAAAAAAATTAAGAAAATGAAAATTTTCATGTACAAATGACTTATTAAAAAATACATAGAGACTCTTCCCAACACCTTCCTCAAGTTACCTCCAGTGGGAGAAAAAAGGATAAACCATCAGCAAACTTTTCTAAAGATGGAAAGAGGAGAGACAGAGCATCATCTTCTGAAGAAAGTCCTGCCACATGACGAGTAGCAATCTTCCCAACAATCTTGCAAGATAGATACTATTGTCCCATTTGACCAATGAGTAAACAGATCAGAGAATTTAAGTTTCTTGCTCAAGGTCACACAAAGAGACAGTCAAGGGCACAATTTGGTCTCATTGTAAAGACATTCTCACAGGTTAAGATACATACGTAGCCTTCTGAAATGGAAGGAATTAAGTGACTAGCTGAGGGACAGGGTTCAAACAACACTCTAAGAAACGTGCCTAAGACTCCGAGGGAGAATTGGGAGCGTGCGACCTCTTTAGTCTGGCAGGTTTCACTCCCAGGTGGGGACAAGGCCTCACTGCCTCGTCTATTCCCAGAGACCCCTTGTCACTCCAGAATGACCCCACAACCACCCATGAGTTCCTTTCCTGCTCAGTGGGTTAGTTTCCTAGGGCTGCTGTAACAACGTATCGAAGACGAAGCAGCTTAAAGGACAGACATGTATTCCCCACAGTTCTGGAGGATTCACAGGCCTTCGGCAGGGTGGGTTTGCCCTGGGGCCCGCTCTGTGGCTTGCAGATGGCCTTCTCCTCCTACGTCCCCACACGGTGTCCCCTCTGTGCCTGTCTGTGTCTTAATCTCCTCTTACTGGGCTACTAGTCATGGTGGGTGACGGCCCACCCCAAGGCCTCACTTACCTCAATTACCCCTCTAAAGACTGGACCCCAATGCAGCCACATTCTCAGTCCTGGGGGCTAGGACTTCAACACTGAATTTTAGGGGGACAGGATTCAGTCCAGCGCACCTCCCCTCCCTTCTAATTCCCCCCACTATTTTCAGACGTGTCTTCCTGAAAGGCTGCTTTTAGTTCTCCACAAGTATCTGGTGCTAGCAGCATCGCGCTCATCCCAGAGGCTGCACTGTGTTCACCGAACAAGGTTCGAGGTGTGAAGAGGTTGGCACTGCGTGCAGAGACACGGAAAATACAGCTCGTGGTGCCCCCAGAACTGACAGTCCCCAGGAAAGAACGTCGGTGTGGGGGCCGTCATCTCTGTCATCGTACCTTCGAATATTTACTGGACCCTCAGGAAATGCCAGGTACTGTTCTAAACGTTACCCTCACAGCTACTCTGGGGTAGCAGTTGTTGTTATTCCAATTTTATATTTGAGGACGCCAAGGCACAGAGAGGTGAATAAATTGACCAGAGTCTACCAGCTAATAAAGTGAAAAGTTGAAACTGAGCCTAAGCAGACAGATCGCAGGGCCTGCCCTTGCACTAGAGGAAGGAGGAGCACCGTAGGACACGCAGCGCTGTGCTCAAGGAGACTCTATTCCTGGTTCTGCCTTTGACCTTGGGCAAATAGTTGAGATTATTTATTGCTTTGTTTCCCGCTGGGTCTCGCTTCCATAAAAGGCAAAAATAAAAAGAGATGTGTTGTAGTCCAAGGATGCCATTAATGTTATGTGTGTGTGTGTGTGTGTGTGTTTTTTAATTTAATTGTTGAGAGCTCTGAAATGATACAGCTTATATTCAAACACACCTATCTACCCACAAAGAGACCAGCACAGACGCTCGGGAATACAGCAACTGTGCCCGTGACACAGGATGGTTGACTGGGCCTTTCCCAGTTCCTGCCAGAGTCAGGTAATAAAAATCAACCAATTGAATCCCAGGCTGCATTCAGGGGCCAGGCTGCAAGCAGAGATTAGACATTGGGCTTGGGCAAGATCACCAAGCGCTTGATCTCCTTTTTCCCATTGAGATGGCCCCAGCTCTTGCTAAATCCTGAAGGTGGGGAAGAGTCACATGTTCAAACAGCTGTGGGAAGCAGGCGGGGCAGCACCACAGCTGGTCCAGGTAAACGCTGCAGCGCCTGATTCCTTACGGAGAACGGCAGGTCGCTGACTGTTTCAAACACTCTGAGCGCTCTGGGTCAATCCTACCATCCTACATCAATCCTAAGGGACAGCTCTGTCCTCCTGGAGCTGAACCATGAGTTCTCAAGACCTCTGTCACCATCTGAACTTCGAGACCCCCAGATACACCTGAAGGGTCCCCCGTGTGACATCCCCTTTAATGACAAGGCTGCCGGTGTCCCCTCTCCTGTCCTCCGCCCTCCCCGGGTGCCCTTTCACACGTGCAGCGCATAACGTCATGGGCTGCGGCTGGAGTCTGGGTCTGTGTCCCCACGTCCACCTGCAGCCAGACGCCGGCCTTCCTCTGAACACCTATAACCCCACCCGGCCTCACTGTCCCGTTCAACCCAGACTTCTCCTTTGTCTCAGCCTTCGCATCCATCTTCCTCTTATAGGTGCTTTTACAGTTTATGTATTTTTGTCAAATCCAATACACAGACAGAGACTGTAAATCCACAAAAACGTAAAACAGGCCGCTGATACGGGGGATCACAGTAGGCTGCCTTCTGAAGGGTGAACGCCGGTTGTTCAGCCCACTGCCCTCCTTCAGGAATAAGAATATACACTTAAATCTACAATATTAATATGCTGGCCTGAATCTCAAGGAGTTCATATAATGCCTGACTCCCTAGAATTTAACTAAAAATATTTCTTTGATAGTTAGGGAGAAAAAAACACTATCTTTCCATGTTATTGTGAAGAATTTTATTTCAATAGAGTCACTGATCTGATCGATGCATTTCTTATTTTATTGAATCTATACTCAGACAAATTAAAATAACACCAGCAAAGGTGGGATGAATTATCATTCATCTTAATTAAATCTTCTCTCATTAAATGCTTATTGCTTTAATCACTTTAATATTGAACAAAAGGCAGGTTATATCTAATCAGTGTGTTTCTCCAGAATAATTATAAAACAATCATTTTAATAATCTCTAGAAGACACTCGTCAAAATGTCTAACTCAGGAGTAGCAAAGAATCGGATAAATGCACAAACAAAATGATTCTTGCTCACTTTTGAACAGTATTAGTCTATAATATTCACAAGAATCAATTTCTTTCATGTGATAATTTAATCCTCCAATTCTGAATAAGAAAGGAAATCTGCATGCAGATTTGCGTGTAAGAATGTTAACACTGCTCCTATCAATCTATCAAAAATGTCTTGGTTAATGTATCATATTTTAATCATTATGATGCTTATAGCTTCTATTCTACCTCCTATATGATCATTAGATTACAATTATTGAATTTAATTTCTTTATTCAGAGAAAAAGAAATCTATGCTTAATTCCCAAGAGCCTGCATACCTCCATCTGATGAAGGTGGTGATGAAAATGTCCATGTCACGGGGCTGTGGGGTATGGAAGTCTTTGGGCCAAAGTCTGTGGGCTGGGAAGGCCAACTTGGTGTAAGATTTAAAGCTATCTAGGGAAGGTCCATCATGTGCTGGGGGAAATATCCAGCTCACTTCCTTGCCCATAGGCACAGCTTCTGGCAAAGGCCAACACACCCTACATGTACTACAGTCCTTGCTAGGCAGGCCAATCTCAAATTCTTTTTTCTAGTTATAATTTTTAGAGGCTCATGTTGAAAAGAAAACAAACCCCATGAGCTGGCCCAAATTCTTGCCTTTTCTGAAAGCTGTGTATCCAGGATGAGGCTCAAGGTCATTCATTCATAGTGTCAGGGGAGGGTTTCACCTAGAGCTGCGGTTCTCAACCTGTGGGTCGTGCCCCACAGGAACTGTATTTAAAGGGTACTGACCTGGAGTTTTCCAGCTTCCTCCAAAACAATAGTAGTTGGGTTTAGCTGGCATAACATCTGCCTCAGAAAAACACCTCAAATATTACCCAGCCTCCCCTGTATCTGAACGGAGAAGACACGAAACCCAAACATGAGGCTCAGATTTGCAGGCGTATCTTGACAATTCTCACCTCCCCGGCCCCAGATCCCTGTTCTCTCAGTCAACACCTCCCAATAACACCTGCACTCTGGAATGATCCGCCATCCCCTCTCTCCTACTGAAAGCAACCCCCAACTAAACTAAGTGATTCCAGTTTTAATGATAGATAACACCTTAATGTGTTACTATTTTAGGGACATTTACATTTAAATAGAAAACCATGCCTTTATTATAAAGGAATTAAGCTCAAAGAACAGGAACCCAGGCACCCTGCCAGGCTGGCGTCTCAGGGAAATTTTGTTTGAAGAAACCTGCCTAGATACCTTTAAGTCTTACACCAAGTTGGCCTTCCCAGCCCACGGCCTTCTGGCCAACACAAGCAACTGGATTGTACCAATGTTGAGTATCTTTTATTTTTTAAAGGCATTTTTAAAAAAGAATTTTTAGTTAGAAAGCAAAGACCTTTGTGATTTAAAAAAAAAAAAAGGTGTTATCTCCTATTACTATTCCTAGCCGGTAACTATGGTTCTGCTACTTTTCAGAAGCAGATGAGGTTTATTCTTGGGGAACAATTATATATTCATGAGCATTTCTGGCTAAAACTGATATTTGTCAACAATTTTTCACTTTAAGTATAAAACTGAAATACATTTAGCCGAGCAGAGCTTCAAAACAATGGCTAAGAAGCAAGGCAAACAGCATATTTGCGTGGCCAGCTGCACGCACCTATGTTTATCACAGGAAGAATCTTTTAAAAAATAAAATAAAAAGCAGTGTGAATAGAACATAAGCTAGTGGCTCAGAAATTTAAGTATCAACTTTCTCCCAATAATTATCCTGTAAAATTAGAACTCTAAGGAGGAAATTAAGCATGAGTCTAGCCCTAAATGATTTCCACTAAAGTCAAAATCAGCTGTGTTGGCCACAAACATCCTGGGTAGTTCAAAACAGTGAGGCAAAAAAAAGTCCAAGGATAATAGGGGAGGGATGCCAAGTGCAGCCGGGGCGTGGCAAGTGGCTGTCGACAGAGGCGGCAGGTGCATCTCTGATGGTTTGTACATCATACGTGCCACCTCTTCTTTGTAAAACACTTTACAAAGTGCTTGCACATACATGAGCTCATTTCAAAGTCCATTAGGATTTTTTCCAGCATCCTGAACAGATCTGTGTGAGCCCAAGACCTTCCATACACCACAGCCCTGTGGCCTGGGCATTTCCACCATTCCCATGATCAGGTGAGATGAGCGTACTGAAGCTCTGGGACTGACGTAATGCAATGTCAGCAGGTGCTGGAGGCAGACCTTGAACCTGGTCTCTACCCCCAAGTCTACTGGCCTCCGCCTGGCCACAAATCCTCATACTTTATCAGATGGTTCTGTACAAATAGAGAGGCCCACTCTGACATCGCCTGGACTGCACACAAGAATAGCTGTGTTTTAATGCTAGGGTGTTCTAACGCTGCCTTACCAGCCCCCCGGCTGCACACCAGTACTGGTCCAAAGCCTGTTACAAACCAGGGGCACACCATCACTGCTGAGCCCCGCCTCCTCGCTCATCTCCCTGTGCCCCTCCACTCTGTCCACGGAAAAATAATCTTCCACAAAACCAGGCTTTGGTGCCAAAGGTTGGGGACCATGTTTTAACACACAGGTATTTGCCATCACCTTGAATTTTCTAACTAGGCAACAGAAATAAGGCCTTCATGTACTTACTGAGCTACACAAAACTAAAACTTCTAATATCTTTGAAGCACTATAAAATTTTAAAATTCCGACCCTCGTAGAAATTAGTTCACTTAATTTCCTAGAACATCACATTTCTATGCAATAATTTGGTGAAGAAAATGTCTGTGCCACAGGATCATGGCACGTGGAAGACTCTTCCCACCAGGACCCAGTGATGGAATAATGTCACAATAGCACCCTAGGAATTTAAATCAAAGCTAATGTTATAGAATATATTTGATTAAATTGCCAGATGGCTTGTTCTTATGGTAGAAAATGGGTGTATATTATACTAACCTAAATACGGAAGCCCATTCTTCTCACATTTTCATTTATTTTAGCAACCCGAAAAAACCTTTGGGCAAAAGTCAGATTTGGCTGCTGCTTCTGATTTTAGCAAGCACAACATAATATCATTTTTTGAATCCCAAAATCGACCATGTGGAGAAATTTTAACAATAGAAGAGCAAGCTGTGGTTGAAAAAAAATCAATTAAAATATTTGAAGCTTGATGAAAACAGATTTCACCAGTTCCTGTCATCTATAGTTGACACTTACCCTTAATCTCCTCCAGCACCAAACAAACCAAGACCCTTCCCAGTCATTCACTCATCTTGCCAAAGAATCTTTTTCAATCCCAGCAACCCTTCCTTGGAAGATTGTTTTATTGTCACTTCAGTTGATGCTTTCATAACTTATAACTCAGCCCTTCAATAATTTAGTTTCTACTGAACAGTAACACTTTTGGCATCAGTGTTTAATTTGCCTAATGTTTTGTTCCAACTTTCTTACTTATACCCATGGTGCTTTACTTAACCAGTATTTATAGAAGACAGCGGTTCTCAACCTATGGGTCGTGACCCCTTTATAACAATGAAAATACATCATGGCATTAGGAAGGTTGAAAACCACATACGTAAGAGATTGAAAATTAAATTCACAAACACATCATAGAAAAAGTACCATGCACCTCACTGCTGAATATCACTGCAGTTCCCTTCAAAGATTTCCTCTTGACCAACATCTCTGACCATAGGGATATTCAGCAATGAGGAATGGAGCACTTTTTCTAGGATAAGTTCACAAACTTAATTGTTTGACGTCATATATACAAAACCAAACATAATCCAGAGAACTATAAAAAAAAAAAAAGGATAAAGGTCAAAGAAATCACATGAAGGTTAGTAGAATAGAAAAACAAAAAATATAGTAATGAAATTAGGAAAGTACTTATTGAAATATAATGTAAAGACACAATTAGGAGAGAAAAAGCAAAATGTTTTTAAGTTTTTCTACATATGTGGACCTAAACACACATGCATACTTATTTATGAAATGTATAAATGGTATCCGATAAGCAGCTATGGAGACTCACTCTGTTCATGTGTTTCAATTTTCTCCCAGTTTCCTGCCAAAGTACTGTGACAGTGCAGAAACAAAATGTGTCAATGACAGTTCTGATGGCCTTTATAATTAGTGATCTTTAAATTCTGGGCAGCTCTAGGACATTCTGCATTTTCTGGGCCCTGGTCAGATTCCTGGGAAGACTGTCACACTAAGGTCCTGTGAGCTTTTCTCTCTACACTCAGCCCTACGTGGTGTCCCACTGCACATATCACATAACCACTTCTGTCTGAGGTTTGAAAAACAGCTCAAATTTTCTGCCCAGAAATTGCATGGAAACTACAGCTGTATAGAAGAGGCGATTGTGTTCATGGTAATGGCCTGAGAGGGCCTGCGGGGACCTTGCTTGCTTCATCCATTACTGAGCAGCTGCTGCATTCCGGGGGGAGCTTTCTCATTCCCTTGTGGAGTCAGCTTCTCTATTCCTTATTGACTTGGAATTATCCTGTTTAACCACAGAATTATCATTAAATTAGAACATCTTCTCTACTGTGAACTTGGAAAGGACTAATGCCTGTGGCTCAATTAAATGTGGATCTTAGCTTCAGAATGCCTATTATGGGAAAGGAAATTGAGAATGGGATGAGTCAGTTCCCTGTTGCCACTTAGTAAAGAGACATGCAGGTTTAGGCCAATTTTCTTGGGCTTATTCTTAGAGTATAAGGGAAAGGCAGTTGAGAGAAAGAAACCACATGAGGGCTCATGACAGAAGGCTGGGGTGACTGATATTTGTCCTGCCTCTGCCCCAGCAAAGGTGGTGGGTTCCTGGCCAGTTTAGAGTCAAGGCAATATTAGGGTACCATATTCTCTGAACCCGCCTTATGTCACATTCCCTAGAAACAAAGTGAGCTTCCAGAAGACTTGCAGGCAATGGATAGCCTGAGATGAGAAGACATCCCAGCTCTCACCTGGCCTAGGCCAAGATTCCAGGTGGCCCAGGCAAACAGAATCCTCTGCCTCCATCCAGAGCAGAGAGATCGAGATCCCCAGGAGCGCTACTCCCAAGCACCTCAACATAGTGATGTCTGCCATTATTTCTTACCCTGAACCCAAAATCTGCCCTGTGGACAAAGAGGGAATGATTGGAATTCAGTTTTCACAGGGAAACTCATTTTTTCCAAAGACACAAAACCCGTAGTAGTATTTAAAAAAAAAACTTGGATCAATATTCACCTCACTCTTCATTAGAGAAATACAAGTCAAAACAACAAAAAAGATACACACTAGGGTGGTGAGAATTTTTTTAAAATGGAAGTAACCAGTGTAGGTGAGCACGTGGAGATACTAGAACACTGGCACACTGCCAGGAACGTCAAATGATTCTGCCACGGTGAAAAACAGTTTGGCAGTTCCTCAAAGAGTGAGGCAGAATTACCAGGCGAGTCACCCAAAGAACCGGAAACAGGAATCTAACAAACACGTGTACACTCATAATCACGGCAGCACTGTGTACAACAGCCAGGAGTTGGAAACAAGGCAAACATCCGTCCAAAGGCAAATGGACAAATTGTGGCTTCTGCACACAGTGGAACATTATTCAGACATATAAAGGGAAGCAGTATTGATACAGGCTACAACATGATGAACTGGAAAACGTCACGCTGAGTGAAAGAAGCCAAACAGAAAAGGGCCATTTCACATGATTCCATTTGTATGAAATGCCCAGAAGAGGTAAATCCATAGACAGAATGCAAATTGGTGGCTGCCAAGAGGAAGAGAAGAAAAGAGAGATAGGGTTTTATTTTGGGGTGATAAGAATGTTTTGGAACTATAGGTGTCCACATCCCTAAAGTCGCCATACATAGGGAAATTCCTTTTTTTTTTTTTTTTTGAGACAGAGTCTCACAGTATCACCCTCAGTAGAGTGCTGTGGTGTCACAGCTCACAGCAACTTCAAACTCTTGGGCTGAAGTGATTCTCTTGCCTCAGCCTCCCAAATAGCTGGGACTGCAGGTGCCTGCCACAATGCCCTGCTATTTTTTGTTGCAGTTGTCATTGTTGTTTCACAGACTCAGGCCCGGTACAAACCTGCCAGCCTTGCTCGGTGTATGTGGCCGGCGCCCTACCTACCGAGCTTTAAGTGCTGAGCCTACAAAGTATTCTTTACAAATTTTTACAAAGAAATGGCTAACATACAGAGAATACTTTGTAAAAATATGTTGTAAAATAATTTTGTAAAATTTTGTAATAAATATCTTGTAAACAACATACATTTAGCTACGATTTCCCATTTTCCCTGTGAATGTCAACTTTAGGGGTAGCTTTTGGGACACCTTGTAGATAGAGGTGGTGTGAATATATTTAATACAATTCAATTATTTACCTTAAAATGGTTAATTTCATGATATTTAACTTTAGCTCAAGAAACTTAAAATACTTGTGTCAAGCCTTTTGCACGCCATCACTTGCTCAGAAAAGGAAGTTCCCTCCCCTTTCCTGCAGCCTCCCTTACCTCTCTGGATTCTGTCTCCTCCAAGACCCTCGTGCATGATTTACACCGCATTCTGACACTCTGCCATCTCCCCAGCTGATGGTTTCTTTCCCTTGACTTATTTCACTGTGATGCATCTCTGCTCCAGAAACAAAAGCCTTTCTTTGGACCCAATTTCTCCCTTGGGTACCATCCCCTTCTGCCCCTCCCTCCAGTGATAAACTTGTCACAAAGGCAAACCACACAGTTAGCCAAGCTCTTCCTTGGTCCCACCCTGCCACTGCCACCGTCACTGTCTTCCCAACAGCAAGGTCCAGGGACGAATTCTCAGGCCTCCTGCAAGAAGAAGTTTCCAGGTCCTGGAGAGAGCCCAAGAAGGGAAGCCCAGAGGAGCAGGCCAGTTTTCTGAAAGGTAATTGCTCAATTTCCCAGTTTCTTTTTAGTATCTAGAAACTGAGAACTCAAATAAAAGCTCTAAACCCCTCCAACAGAATAATGGACCTCTTTTGGCTAAATCCCCCAAATTGTAGATTCCCAGCCATGGCAAGATGGGAGGGTGAATAGCCACATCCCATTTGCTTTCAACTCTCCCCTATTAGTCATTACTAGATACGATCAAAGACCAGCTGGAGAGAACAAAATCCCACAAGATCCCCATTTATCTCACTCAACCCCCAGGGCCCTCCTGTTTTTAAGGTTCCAACATGATGACTGTTACAGAACACAGACGGTTTCTTCTTAAACAGCTGCCAGCCGCGGACTGGCTCCAGCCTGAGGACACGTGGTCCACGGACTCATGCCTTACATTTTCCCTATTTATATACAGTACCTAATTAAGATGCATTTTGACATTAAACATCTATCCCAAAATGATCACAGGATGTATGCTACATACATGTAAATTCTACACACGTGCATGGGTCTCCTTCATGAATATTCATAAGTCCTCCTGTAATCTGTTGAATACCTATACTTGACCAACCTGTTCAGCATAAATTCACTTCTCAAAATGTGGTTTCTAGATTTCTGAGGGGTCTCTGAGACCCTGTCGGGGGTCCTTCAGGACAACTGCTCCCCTGAAGGGCTTGTCTCTGCTTCTGCTGAGCTCATACTTCCCAACCTCCAGGATGGGTAGGCTGCAGTTGTACCACTGTATAAGAAATAAAGTCTGCTTTTAAATTTCTAGACTTCCTCACTCTTTTTCACTCAACAAATACTTGCAACATTATTTAATAAAAATGTCGGTTTCTTAGAAGATTTTCATAATTTTAATTGGCCAGCTTTCATTTTATCTTTGTGACAGGATTATAGGGAATGTTCCGTTATTCTCGGATCTGACCCCTGTGGGTTGCTGAGAGGGAAGGAAGAAGGGAGAAGTGAGCTGGGTACAGCAGGGGAGATGGGGCTGCAGATCCTGGGGAGGGCAACAGAGGGAGTGGGAGGCAAGAAGATGGGCTTGGGGGGTGCTGAAGAGGAAAGAGGGAAAGCTTTCACATCAGCTTCTAGCAAATTAACCCACGGCTGTTAGAAAGAAGCCACTCAAAGACTCATCAGGGGAGAGACACAAGCTACAAAGTAGTTTCCAAGGTCAAAGAGAAAAAAACTGAACTAAAAACTCGGGGTGCTTAGAATAATCCATTAAAGTTATAGAACATAAAAGCAAAGGTCCAGAAAAAAAGGTTAGAGACAGGTCTGGGCCAGGCCAGAGGGTCTCAAAATGTGGCATCCAGACTTCTAGAGGGGTCTCTGAGACCCTGCCTGGAGGCCCAGGAGGCCAAAACTATTTTTACAATGATATAAAGACAGGATGTGCCTTTTTCACGGTGTTGACATTGGCACTAAAGATGCAAAAACCATGGTGGGGAAAACGGCTGATGCCTCGGGAAAACTCAAAGCAGTGACTTGACACAGTCGCTTGGGGTCTGCATCATCGTCAGGCGTTCATGGTTTCCCTTAGAATGTCCTCGATAAAGCCGGAGAAATTAAAACCTTATGAACTCTCAACCCGTGAGTGCTCGTCTTTCACGTTCTGGGGACAGAATGGGACGTGTGCACAGAGCACTTACTTCTGCTGTGCCTGGGACTGCCACAGTTGCCTCAAGGAAACTCACTGGGCCGTTGCTCATGACCTGAAGGAGCCCGTCCTTCACGGAATTCCATTTTCCCTTAAAAGAATGACTGAGCTACAAACTGTGGTCATTCCGACACTGGCTGCCTGGCAGACGTGTGTAGTCTCAAATGAACAAAGTGTGCCTGTCACTTCGAGGAAAGTAACCAATGCTTTCAAGAACAAATTAGAATTTTGGAAAACTTTTATTTTCTGTTATAAGCTTGACAGATTCCCAATATTTAAAGATGCTTCTGTTGACAGAGATGGTGATGTTCATCACAGATGTGATTTTTGGATATCGTATAATGAAATGTGTCAATGTTCAGAAGTTCTGTATAACTCGGTGATCCAATGTTTTCCAAAGGACCGATATGTGATATCACAAAAGCCGTTCATGGGTAAAAAATTCAAAACACAAGACAGACCAATAGATGGTAACACAACAGAGAACACAAGTTTCCTGAGATAGTTTCAGATTGCACGTTCAATTAACTTTTAAAAATCCTGGCACTTGTCAAGGTTTTGGAATACTGTCAACAATAGCCACAATTATCTAGCAAGACTATTAAAATATTTCTCCTTTTTCCAACTAAATATCTGTGTGAGGCTGAGTTTTCTTCTTAGGCTTTAACCAAAACAACATATTGCAACAGATCGAACGTAAAAGCAAATGTAAAAATCTAGAAATCTAGCCGTTTTCTTTTAAGCCAGACATTTAAAAAAATTGTAAGAATAAAAACACTACTACCCTGCACCTAATTTTTTTTTGGCTTTGGTAAATAGTCACTTTTCATTTAAAAGTGTTACTTATGTTAATATGTATTACATTTGTTAATTAAGTGAATTGATGCATTTTATTCCTGGGTTTTAATCTAATGCAACAGTTACCAATAGATATAACCCAATCAACAAAAGCTCCCTGAGGTTCTCGATCATCTCCAAGTATATAAAGGGAGCCTGAGACCAAAGTGCCCTAAAGGCTCTACACCAGGTGGCGCCAAACATTTTTTTACAATGAAAAAATTGGTAGCCAAGTGGGCAAATCATTGAATGAATCTATAACTCAGTAGGTAGAAGATGAGTCAAATTCTAAAGACCAAAGTACTGTGGGAGGCCTGTGAGGGAGGCGTTTTGGTCTTGAGGCTCAAGGAATCCCAACTATTACTATGAAGAAACCCTCCAGCTCTGCCTGCCAGTAAAGACGCATTAGAGGACAATGCTCAGAGTCCAGTTTGGACACAGTGGTGCTACCCTAGCCCCCTAACAGCGTTACTCAGATGCATGCCACTGGTCATTCAGAAGCCCCACAACTTGGAAGGAGATATGGCAAAGCCAGGCTGATTTTTAAACTCTAAGACAAGTTTCCAGAAAGAATGGAGCGATTATCAGAACCAGCTAAAGGTGTATTTCTTGTCAGACACGAGGGAAACTGAGGAATTGTGTTATACTTAAAAGCTGTATTTGGGGGATGGCGCCTATGCCTCAAAGGAGTAGGGCACCAGCCCCATATGCCAGAGGTGGCGAGTTCAAACGCAGCCCTGGCCAAAAACTGCAAAAAAAAAAAAGCAGTATTTGGAGTAGGTGGAGGACCCACAGTGGGGGAATGTCAAAGGGGTGTTTTCCCTCAAAAATCTGAAAGAAATACCAGGTGCCTGCAGTGGTCATAGGGTAGATATTTAATTAGAACAGTGATTTTCAACTGGAGTGCTGTGAGGGGATCTTAGGTGGGCCACAAAAAAAATTTTTTTATAGAGACAGAGTCTCACTTTGTCACCAGTAGAGTGCCATGGTGTCACACAGCTCACAGCAACCTCCAATTCCTGGGCTTAGGCGATCCTCTTGCCTCAGCCTCCCGAGTAGCTGGGACAACAGGCGCCCACCACAATGCCCAGCTATTTTTTGTTGCAGTTCTGCCAGGCCTGGGCCGGCACCTTACTGACAGCCACAGGCTCCGCCCATGCCAGAAAAACTTTTAAAGATCATAAATTATTTTCAAAAGAATTTCAAAGCACAATAAATTCCTTTTTAACTTTTTTTTTATTGGCATAATTTAAGTGTGCTGCAGAAATTTTAACTATGGGCTCAAGAGTGCTGTAAGATTAAAAAGGTTGAAAAACATTGAATCAGAGGCTCAAAAAGGCTGGTAGGTTGCTAATGTTTTAGAGAAGGTTTAAGCCTCAGATAAAAGTTGGGTTCAGTGACTGTTGGTGCCAGCTTTCTAACCCTAAAGCTCAGGAAAGCGGGGACCATGTCCGGTCTTGGCTGGGTCGGGGGGCAGCTCTAACACAGACGAGTTGCTCGCAGAACCCTGGGAGAGGGAAGGAAACCTGGGAAAGGAAATGAACCTTCCGAGGTGGTAAATGAAACAGGCCTTCTCTGGGAGCGAGCAGTGCTGACAACTGTCAGGCCCTAAGGAGGAGTGACGACACAGCGCCCAGTGGGACGCCCTCCCGGGGGCACAGCCCTTTAGCCACAGTATTCCCAGCGGCCGCCTATAGACTAAAGGCAGGTACAAAGGGGACCAGTATTTCAGGGAGAGAGATGAGGAAAGCACTCCCCCTCACCCCCCATCCAAAGTGACAGTTTTCTTCTCTCAGTCATAAAAGTCTAGTTAGAGCCTATTTCTGTATTTTAAAACTTATGAATTAAAATCCAAGAATTGCAGTGATCTGTCCCCAGACAGTTCTGACATGAGTCTCTCCCCTGTCTGTAAGGCCAAGGCAATGCCGTGGGCAGCACCTGCAGGAGTCCTCCCTCAGCCCCTGCATTACTGATTCCACCTGCACTGTACACTTTCTCACACTGTGCTCTAGGGAGAGAAAACCCAGAGAGTTCAGTCCCTCAGCACAATACACCTCGAAGACCATCACGGAGGGGCGAACGCTGAGGCTTCCAGGTCTCAGAGTGGTCACTAGAATGGTGCCTGTAATGCTTTTTTTTTTTTTAAGACAGAATCTCACTCGGTCGCCATGGGTAGAGTGTTGTGGCCTCATAGCTCACAGCAACCTTGGTCTCTTGGGATCAATGATCCTCTTGCCTCTGGCTCTCAAGTAGCTGGGACTATAGGTGCCCCATAATTTTCATCATCTGGAGGCCAGCTGCCACCAAGTCTGATCTTAGACCCTACCGCTAGACCCAGGGCCAGCCGGGTTCTGCATTCTAACGAGAGCCCCTGTAATGCAAGTGCACGTCAGAGCTGGGCAAGCGCTGCAGGAAGATACCATCAGATATCCCCTCTCCCTAAAAGTCACATGTCAACCTGATGCCTGGTGTTCCTTGTAGTAAATAGGAATACTTTATGTGAGGACACTGAATGGGCTATAAGGCCTGCTACAATCCTGGATGTCCTAACTGGGGACACCATGGGGGTGGGGTAGGAGGAATTAGAAGCAGTGGTGCTCAGCAAGAGGAACCCCCAAACAGAAAGATGTCCAGCGATCTCCCTCCACTCTCGCTGGCTTCTACCATGAACTAGCTCTCAGGCCTTAGGCAAATGGCTTAAATGTCTCTTAGACCCTGATTTCCTGGTGGTTAAAATTAAATAGGCGGGGAGGCCTCTAAAGTCACTTTCCACTCTAAATTCTCTGACCCTGAAAATGTCGCCAATGATATAGTCCTCACCCTAGCACATCTGACATGTCACTAACATTGCACAAAACCTCTGCACCTATGAGCTGGGGGAGAGACATTCGACCTTCTGGAAAATACTGATGCTGAACAAAACACGACGAAACATCGTCCTTGGGGATGTAATTTTAGAATTTATTTTATTTACAATAAAGTGATTCAAATATGTTGTTGTGCTTTTTGTGCCGGCAATGAGATGATGATCCTTCCGTTCTATAACATAAAAGGCAGCAATGGCTTTTTAATTACATGAGAGCCAAGAATCATAATTTTCACACAAGTCAATGAATTCTAGACAGGCTGATGCTTTACCCATTAAAGAGGCAACAGCTGGGCTGCACTTACTTTTATGATCTCTGTGGTTAAGGTGGTCCTAATAATTACCGTATTTTTTATTATTCATAAAAGCACTTTATCTCTCATGAGTCCACAAAGCCATTTCTGCAAGCAAAGTCAGTGGGAGAGATTACCACTCTCTTATACTAGCAAATAAAGATGTTTATCTCAAACACCTTCTCTTTGGCAATAAGTCTAAAGTCTCTGTATTATATGGCTCAAAACTTTTAAGGAACGTTGACATAAATCTGTTTACAGAAAGACCTCTGTAAGTTGTCCACCCAAGAGACTGTGACAAACTGGTCAACAGACAGAGGCGATTAACGTAAGGAACTCAGCCTCCTATGTGAGTACACACATGTGGTGCACGCCTGGTCCTCCACGAAAAGCAGGTCAATTTAAGGAAGTGGTCAGTGCAGGAAGGTCAGCTACGGAGGTTCTACTGCATTTAGTCAAGAGAAAGGCTTTTCTTCTCTTCTTAGAAAAATAATTTCTTAGAATAAATTCGTCTTTTTTTTCTCCGTAATGACATCTGCCACTTGTTCATCAAATATTTTCCACATACTATTGCACTCTGTACCATCTCTTGCTGTGTTTCATGCCCTACTTCAAGGAGAAATTCCTCTAGAGTGCTGTGCTGGTGGAACCCTGGGGCCCTAACCCCACGACACACTGATCGGAACTATTAAAAAGCAGCCCCACGTGACGTCCTGATTGCTGGCTGCTGTTTGGATGCTGGAAAGGGGACAGTAAAGGCGTTTCCTTTGATCCTCGTGGCCCCCTCCTACCCTCCCATCTTGTTCCTTTCACATAAGCAGACCAGGTCACAGCATCTTTCTAAGGTCCCAGGAGGCCCTTTGTGTTTGCACTAATGATGTGGAAGAATTCTCTAAGGTCTCAGAGAAGTGATGGGTGAATGAAGATGATATCTTTCCTGCACTCCTGCACGCTGCCACTACCTAACCTAGCGAGGAGTTCGCCGACCATTTCCAACCAACAGGAGGATAGCATCAAAGATCCACAGGGCAAGTTATTCTGGCCTACTTCTTTTTGAAATGATAGGGAAAGGATTGGTGGTGCTGCTTAAACTATTCCTAAGGGGTGACTACAACTTTCTGGGTCACATTTTCCGTGAAATAGCCTTAGATCAGAGAATATTTTCCAACTCGTTATTTTGTAAAACTAAATTCACCAATTACTTTACCAATACTCCCAATTTTATCAAATATAGAACCCAAATTGCACATCTGAGAACTCAGTGAACTGATTTCCTACCATATCTGTGTTCTTTTATCTAGTTCTCTCATTCAGTTCACAGGCACTTTTTGAACATCTCCTGAATGAAATGTAGCACACTAGTCAATGACAATGGATACAGAATGAACCAGACACAGGTGCCAGTGTCGAAGAGCTCACCATTGGAGACCCCTGGAGAAGCTGTCTATTCATCTTGGCCTCCAGAACACCCTTTCATAAACCTCTCCCACACTCATCACACTGGACTCCAATCCGTGAGTTACTCATCCAGCACCTGTCCCCACAGTCCACCCAAGCACATGATCTCCAGAACACAGGGAGGTACCTGGCACACAGCAGGTGCTCCATAACCCTGCAATGATGTGAGCACAAAGAATAATAGACATAAAGAAATGGAAGCATAAATCTGAGGCCAAGTGTGGAGGCCCACACATATAATCTTAGCACTCTGGGAGGCCAAAATAGGTGGATTGCTTGAACTCAGGAGTTCAAGAAAAGGTTGAGCAAGAATGAGACCCCCTCTGTACTAAAAATAGAAAGTTAGCAAGGCATAGTGGTGTGTGCCTGTACCCTCTTGCACTCTGTACACTCTCTTGCTGTGTTTCATTCCCTACCACTCTGGGAGGCCGAGGTTGGTTGATTGCCTGAGCTCAGGCATTCAAGACCAGCCAAGCAAGACCAGTCCCCACTACTTGGGAGGTTGAGGCAAATATGATCTCCTGAGCCCAAGAGTCTGAGGTTGCTGTGAAGCATGATGATGCCACAACACTCAATCCCAGGGCAACGAAGTGAGAGCCTGTCTCAAAAAAGGAGAAAAGAAATGAAAGAAAATATATATAAACATAAATCCAAAGTCACATACTTGTAAGAGAAGGGAAATTCTGCAGGACTTGAGAAGAGGGAACTACTTTGTTCTGGGGTATTAGGAACAGCTTCTGGAAGCACAAAAATTCTGAGCTAATCCTGAAAATTAGCTCAAGGGGAGGTGGGAGGGCAGGAGGCGGAGGGCAGGGGAAGCAGGGGTGGTGAGGCACGTAATTGTTCCAGATGGGAAACAGAATGAACGAAACCACAGATCAGAATGTAGACCATGGAATTGTGGGTGTGGGGTCATGGGAGGGGTTGGGGGGGCAGATGCTGGTGAGGCTGCTGGAGCATCAGCTGTGGTGCACGTGTCATTCTGCTCTGCCCAGTGAGCTGCAATGCCAGCCCCATGCTTGAGAATTCACCAGGAGCCCGAACAAAGAGGTACATGGTTTTGTAACAGGGACAAATAGAAAGAGGGGAGCTGACATAAGGCAGAGAGGGTCCTGGAAGGTGGGGACACTTCCTCACCTAGGCCACATGGAACAGAGTATTATCAAGCAATGGGTAAGCAACTGGTTCACGTCAGTGATTTACTTCTGATAAACCCAACCCCGGGAGAAAGAGCAGGACCATCCAGAGATCAAGACTTTGACTTTCAAAGGGAGGGAGAGAGATGATGAAAAGCCAGGACTCCGTGGGGGCTTCTCGGGTACAGGCCCACACCTGGGGTCTGGAAGGGACTGAGAATGATACAGAGCAACTCTCTCTCAAAGCTAAGCCTTGGTAGTCAGCTCTGGTGCTCAACCCTAATAGCCTAAGGATGACGTATTCCTAAAGCAAGGACTAAACAGAGTTCTAGGGAACCTTCCAAGAATGGGGGCCCGATCCCATTTCCCTACCAATATAGGCCAAAGTCAACAAACAGGAAAACTCTGGGATATTTACTGAACCGTTATATCACCCATCTTGGCCATAATATCTTTCATTATTAACTCCCATGTGTGGCCTTGAAATGATTAACAACACTATCCTCTGGTGGAGCAGAGTGCCTCACACCTGTCTGTAATCCTAGCACTCTGGGAGGCCGAAGCTGGTGAATTGCCTGAGCTCAGGGATTCAAGACCAGCTCAAGTAAGAGCAAGACCTCATCTCTACTGAAAATAGAAAAACTAGCTGGGCATGGTGGGGGACACCTGTAGTCCCAGCTACATGGGAGGCTGAGGCAAGAGGAGCTCTTGAGCCCAAGAGTTTGAGGTTTCTGTGAGCTGTGATGCCACGACACTCTATCCTGCATGGCAGAGTAAGACTGTCTCAAACAAAAAACCAATGCCATCTTCAAGTCAGAAGGTGGTGTGCATTTGCTTTAGGAAGTCAGCAGGAATGAGGAGATGACAGGCAGTTTTCTGAGCCTCTATTTACATAATTGTTTACAACCTACTTTTGCATCAGAATCTTCTGGCTGCCCAAGAAAAGGCATCAAAATCTAAGTAGTGGGGCCTGGAATATGACTTTTTATCAAGGGCCTCAGGCCATTCTTAAGCAAGGCAAAATTTTAAAACCACTCCCTTAACTTTGAACATAAGGGATTTAATTGAGTAGAAAGGAAGAAACAGAGAATTAGAAGAAGTGAGAGAACCTTGTGATGGTTAATTTTATGGACAAACTTGGCCCGGCCACGGTGACCAGGCATTTGGTGAAATATTATCTTGGATGTCTGTGAGGGTGTTTTCAGATGCGATTTTCTTCTAAATTAGCAGACTCTGAGCAGAGCAGATTGCCCTCCATAGTGTGGGTGGGCCTCTTCCAATCAGACGAAGACCTGAACTGAGGGCTGACCTCCCCTAAGCAAGAGGGAATTCTGCCGGTAGACAGCCTTTGGATGAGAACCGTAACTCTTCTCTAAGTCTCTATTTTGCAGACCTCCCACAACAGACTTTGGACTCACGAAGACTCCATGTGTTGCATGAGCCAGTTCTCTAATCGCAATCTCTCAATATCTGTGTATGTGTGTGTGTGTGTATACACACCCACCCGTCCCATTAGTTCATCAGTGGTTCTGTTTCTCTGGCAAACCCAACTAATACAAATCTCTTTTTTTTATTGAATCATAGCTGTGTGCATTAGTTCAATCATGGGGTACAGAGTGCAGGCTTCATATACAATCTGAAATACTTTCATCCACCTGTTCGACATAACCTTCATGAGATTTTCTCATTCATTGTGTGAAAACATTTGTATTCTGCATTTAGTAGGTTTCATCTGATCCTTCGAAGATGCACCTCAAGTGTGATCCTACTCTTTACTCTCTCTTTCCCTCACCCTCCCGCTCCCCTTCCCTCCCTTTCCCCTTTCCCCTGTCTTCTTGTGCTATAATTGGGTTGTAGCCTTCACATGAAAGCTGTAAATTTGCTTCATATTAGGGCTGTATACATTGGATACTTTTTCTTCCATTCTTGAGATACTTTGCTGAGCAGAATGTGTTCCAGCTCCATCCATGTAAATATGAAAGAGGAAAAGTCACCATCTTTCTTTAAGGCTGCATAATATTTCTTGACCTTGAGGGTCAGGGTCCTTAGACTCTAATTTGGATCTGAAGAATGCTCAAGCCAACAGAAAACCCTATGTGGACTCCCTGACACTTAGCCTTAAGATAATTAAGGAATCAATCAGCAAACAAGTAGCAGTTAGCAGGCTAACAACCTTGGTGACAAAGTTCAAAGAGAAATAGTGGGCGACAGTTTAGGAGTTTTTTCATAAGAAAAAGAAAAGGTCAGAATCAACCCTTGCAACAAAAGCAGTCTTCAAAAATAGAGAGCTCCTTCCTGCCTTAGAGTAAACATTTACAGTGACCTTCCCAAAATGGTGTGGTATCAACAACAGCAAGCCTGAGCTTTATCACAAACCACTCATCAACTTGGAACTATGAAATCCGCACACTGTACCCCATGATTGAATTATTGTACACAGCTATAATTCAATTAAAAAAAGAAGAAACTTATTAAATGTAGAAAGAAAGAAAAAAGAAATCCCTTAGCCAAAGCACGTCTGACAGAAAAGAAATTGAGTTCCATTACCAAATGGGAGTGATATGCAAATAACAGAATTGCTTTTATTTTGATGGATGACCTAATAAAAATACGTAAAAATGATTAGAAACAACAAAACTAAATCACAAAATATAGTTCTATTTGGTGCTATGGAGTGGATTATTACATTGGGTGGAAGGTTGGACTCCATAACTTCTAATTTTAGGAAAGAGCAAAAAGAAAGAAACATGATGACAACAGCCTTTTATTGCTAGCAAACTACTCCTAAGATGCTGAAACAGCCACAGTGACAATCTCAGAGAGTCATGGGAACTCAAGTAGACACAAAAAATATCAACCACCTTTCCAGTGCCCTGCTCCTGCCATGGCGAGGGATGGGAGGTGGGGAATCAAGTCCCAGCATAATCACTGCTTAGAGGCACCATTAGATAAGATTACTCACCACCACTTCCTTCAATGAACCCAAGGTAAAAGCAGATCAACAAGAGCAGAGGCTCCACATTTTGCAAACAATGGTCTCAGTGGTGGAACTGAGCGGTGGGAAGAAAGAGGTGTTTTCTCAGAGGTGCTGGAAGCCTTTCAAAGAACTTGGCACCCCTGATGAAGATGATCCTCTGAAATGATCTGCTAAAATTAGTATGGATTTTTTTTTTAAAGACAGAGTCTCACTCTATAGCCCAGGCTACAGTGCCATGGTATTGGCCTAGCTTACAACAACCTCAAACTCTTCGGTTCTAGCAATCCTCCTGCCCCAGCCTCCTACAGGTGTCCGCCATGATGCCTTGCTAAATTTTCTATTTAGTAGAGATGGAGTCTCGCTCTTGCTCAGGCTGGTCTCAAACTCCTGAGCTCCAAGGACCCTTCCCCCAGTCTCCCAGAGTGCTAGGAGTACACACGTGAGCCACTGTACCCAGCCTAGTATGGATTTTTCACCAAGGCTTCTGAGTTGTTATTTTCACTTTTGGCAAGATTCACCAAGTTACCTACAAGATGCTAAATACCTCTATTCCCTGTTCCATGAGTCCAACTAAGTCTCCAGGCAGAGTCTCCTTGCCACAGCTTTTCCACAGAGGACCCTCAAGTCCTGGTCGCATGCCCAGCGACACACATTCAGACAACACAGTGACTGCCCTACAGATTCCATTCTCCCCAGAAGAGTCATCATAATAAAAGAAAGTTCACAGTGAATCTTACCACCTTGCCAGCCAACTATTCAGAGCACATTTCCTCTGTTCCTCATTTAGGACATTCTTTTTTAGAGCTAATCAGACCATAAGATGGTTTCTGGGAATGGTGAGCATGTACACAGGAGGCGGGTCTGTGCCTCCCACTTGCAGGCTCACCCGGAAGGCCTGATGCTCCCCAAGTCGCTCACCCGTCATCTCTTCTGGAACCTTCTTACGACCTAAGTTCTCCGCACAGTCCTCATCTTTTCTCCAGTTACCTTACCCCTTCCTGGCCTTGACTGTCACAGGAGAATGTTCAGTATCCTTTACATTTTTTTCCTTATAAAATACATTGATAAATGAGGCTTCCCTCAGGAAGGACAGGTCCGAATTGCAGAGACAGAGACCACGTGCTCTAAAAGGCGGGTTCAGCTTTGTGAAAGGATCACGTCATGTTCACCCCCTGGCTTCACTCCAGTCACTCTTCTCGCCCCCAAAAGCAGGGGTACAGGTTGGCGTTGGTTCACATTTGTGCAGAAATTATTATGTCCACTACTCTCTTGAGTTCCTGACCACAATCTGTCCCCTCAAGGGATTATCTTACAGGAAAATGGTATATTTAATCTACTGCATATTACACCCAAGACACCCATCACATGTTTTCCAGGATGACAAGAGCAGGAGTTGGAACGTATCTTCCAACCTTCCTTTCGTCAGCCCCCTTCCTTTTCCTTGTCCAAGCTCACACCGCTAATGCTGAATGTGCTAACATTCCCACAAAGAGATGTTACCCAAGAAAATTTACCTGTGCTCCCCTTAAAATCAGTCTAAAAAGCCACAGTCTTTTGGGGCTTAGGGACCCTTCTTTTACTTACCATTAACTTCAACAAAAATACGTGTCACTGGAGAGAAGAAAATTAAGGAAAGGGTGTTGGAGACAGAAGTAGCAAGTGGTGAGAGGAATGAACGATGTCCACCATCCCAGGCCCCGTGTCAGGTGTGGAGTTCCCTCCTCAGGGACCTTCAGGTGGAGCCCAGAGTCCACCTGTAAAAACGTTGTAAGTAAGCCCTATACTGCTGGAGGCTGGCTTCAGTGACTGCTATGGCCCTCTGTCCATCTGAGTCCCAGGCTTCTAAGCAGGAGGCTGAGGGGAGCCCTCGCCACATGCCCACGCTGCCCCCCCACACCACCACCAAGGGAACAGGCGGGGGGAACTCAGCACTCATGATGCCGGCTCCATAGCCAGCCTTCTTGTCGGGGTCTCCCCTCTTGTGTAACCCTGCTATCGTGGCCAAGGAAACGCGAAGCGTAAGAGAGAATTGACCATGTTTGCAGGCAGCAGTACCCAGAATGCATAAGTAAATGACCGGGCTTACCTTTTCTTTCTACCATGTCTCTTAATTCTAATATCATATTTAATGACTATTTCTTCTCACAAAATTTCAACTTCATTCCAAAACAAAAAAATCAAGCACTACACAAATTTATTACAATTATCTTAAAAATCATAGGGAGATTTTTATATATACCAATACATCACACACTACCATATATCATTGAAACCAGAAATCTGAGCACTGTTTCAGCAAATGCCCTTGTTCTCTCCACTTTCATCCTTGTTGTATGTGTGTGGTACACTTTTCCTGTCCCAATGGCTTTAATGCCATTCATATTCAGGTGACTCCTAAATTGACATCTTCAACCTTGATGTCCTAAGTCCTCAGTCCCATCACTGCTAAAATTTTAAAACTGCTCCCTTAACTTCGTGAGTAAAGGATTTAATTAAGTAGAAATGAGTCAAGGAAGAACTAGAAGAACAGATAGAACCTCATGATAGTTAATTTTACGTACCAACTTAAGTTTGACATATATACTGACAGATACAGCTGAGATGAAGGGGAGAAAACACTCACCCTCACGTGTTTATTCACGCGAATGTATATATTCATAAGCTGCCCGGCATCCCCTTACCTCTGACGGCTTCGTGGTGCATTTTCCTTTTCCTGAACATTCCAAGTCATTTGCGTGGCTGTCCCCTGGCACACAGGTGCTGGCCTTCACCACCAGTGTCAAGCGCAAAGCCACAATAGATTTGGTAACAGAATCATTCACAAAACCTGAAAGAAAACCAAACAATAGGAACTGTCAAGTAAAGCTTTCCCAGCGGTCTTTCTACAAGGCTATGGATTTGACTTAGGCAACGTTCAAGTCTGACAAACAAAACAAAATGCACCAAAGCAAAGGAATGCAGCCTTGGCTACTGTCCATTCTGACCTTGGGGCTGGGCCTCCCAATCCTGAGAGGCCCCTCTAAGAGGAAGGAAAAGCTGCTCCCAGCACTTCTGCCATCACCTCATATCCTTTGCTTTGCTCCTGCACTTGCCCTCTGAGGGATGCTGTGTCTCTCAATTCCATCTCTGTTCATACTCTGCGTTTTAAAACCCCATCTTCTCCCAGGGAGCAACTTGCCTGCACCATCCAGTTCTTCCTGCTCCTGGCTACATTGGACCGTACAAGTGCTGGAGAGCCCCAGAGGCCCCACTCAGTCCTCCACCTGCCCTAGCAGCTCTTAGTCCCCCGACAGGAGGCCACATGCAGGTTCACATTCTACACCTGATGTTTTACTGAGTTCCCTACTCCATCACCAGCCTGACAGCAAGGTATCAGTTTAAACCATGTGGTTTTAGCCATTAATAAAGTGGGACCAACCACAATTAAATACTGATTGCAATATCATTGGCATGTCATATTTGTCATTGAATGATCTTTATGTCTAATGCTGTTCATTCAAAATAGGTAGGTAATAAACATGGAATAAACTGTTGAATAAATACAGCCTCTAATGAAATGCAGAAATAAATACTGTATTTTTTGCATAAATGACTATATTATTTCACTAAGTGAGCATCCTTTTCCACTAAAAATATGCATTTATGTCTGATTTTTAATTTTAAAACAAAATATTAAAGCTTCTAAATGTGACAGAATGTTCAATACAATTCTTCAGTTCTGTTCAAGAGTAAGATCATGTGACATAGTCTCAGTGCCATGAAGCCATATCCACAGATATTTTTACAGCAAAAGATTTTTAGGAAGGAGGCAGTACCAGGAATCAGGAGAGGAAACAATGATTCTAGGGCAACTGAAATGACTTCCATTATCACGAAAAAAGTATTTTTGGATCCCCACCTCACACAATATACAAAAAATAAATCTAGATGGCTTAAAGATTAAATAAATCTAGATGGCTTAAAGATTAAAATGTGAACTAGAGACTTTAAAACTCCAAATGGACAATGCATGGAAATATTTCATTGACCTTAGGGTAAGGTATTTCTTAGACAAGATATAAAATAATAACCCACAAAAATAGATTAGATTAGTCGATTTAACCTTATATTTAAATTATGTATAAATAGCCACCATAAACAAAGGTAGTAGATAAGACACAGGCTTGGAAATGAAATTTATAATGCATAATAATGATTGGCTCTTTGACCATATAAAGAATTTTTTTGCAAATTGCTTTTTTCAACTTTATATAAATATTAAAAGTATTAATAAGCACTGCTATACATACATATATACAAAGTAAAAGTATCTAAAAGGCATAGAAAGAAACACACCACCCTCAAGAGACAGAGAGAAGGAAATGGAAGTGGGGAAGGAGAGAGCTTCTAGCTGGATATTTTATTTCTTAACAATATATAAACAAAATATGGCAAAACATTTACTAAGTATTATATACAAAGAAGCTTTATAATCATTTTTATAGCTTATGCATATTTTAAATATTATATTATGAAATTTATTTGTGTATTTATTTTTATTTCAATAGATTAGGAGGTACAAGTGTTTTTTGTCACATATATATGAGTTGTGTAATGCTGAAACCAGGGCTTTCAGTGTGTCTATCACCAGAACAGCGTACATTACTCCAAACAGGTAGATTTTTATCCCTCACCTCGTTCTAGCCTCCCTCTTTCTCAGCTTTCCATATCCATTATATCACTCACTTTGTGACCATATAGACCCATGATTTAGCTCCCACTTATAAATGAGAACATGTGGTATTTCTTTTTCTATTCCTGAGACACTTCACTTATGATAATGGTCTCCAGTCATCCAAGTTCTACAAAAGACATCATTTCATTCCTTTTTATGGCTGAGTAGTACTCCATGAGATGGATGTATGTGTGGGTGTGTGATATATACATTGAATCTGTAAATCACTTTGGGCAGTACAGACATTTTTTCAATGCTGATGCTTCCAATTCAGGAACATGGGATATTCTTCTATTTCCTTGTGTGTCATCTATGATATTCTTCATCAATGTTTATAGTTCTTATACTAACTAATTTTTCATCTCTTGGTTAAGTATATTCCTAAGCATATTTTATTTCTTTTGCAGCTATTGTAAAGGTACTATATTCTTGCTTTGACTCTTGGCTTGATTGTTATTAGACTATAGAAATGTAACTGATTTGTGCATGTCAATTTTGCAACCTGAGACTTTACTGATTTGGTTATTAATTCTAGGAATCTTCTGGTGGAGTCTTCAGCATTTTCTAGATAAAGATCATACTGTCAGAAAATAGGAATAGCATGCCATCTCTCCTGATTTGGATGCCCTTTATTTCTCTCCCTTGCCAGGTTGCTCTAGCTAGGACTTCAGCATGATGTTGAATAAATTGGTGCCACGGAGCATGTTGTCTTGATCTGGTTCTTAGGAGGAATGCTTTCGACTTTTCCTCATTCCACTGAAGTTGGCTGTGGGCTTACCATACATGGAGCAAAGACAGAAAGCAGGTCTTGAATTGAAGAACAAAACAAGTTTCTACTCTCTTGATGGGATTCCGAGAAGTGGTATTTCCTGGAGACTGTTTTGGGGCCAGTGGGTTGACAGGAACGATGATGAGGTCCTCTCGCTCTCAGAATTGCTTCTAATAGCTGTGTAAATTCATCTCTGTACCTCTGTTCTTCCTGAGCATTCAGTCAAGACTTACTAAGGCAAAGCCAATTCCCGTATTCTGTACAGACCCGGGGAGAAAAGTGTCTCCTTCCCAGTGTGCTGGAATCAGAGGTGCTCACTAAAGGAGAGAAGTAGGCCTGTCTTCTCATGAGAATCAAGCAGAGGTACACAAGGGCGCAGTGAAGATGAGACAAAGGACAGGGATAAGGCCCAGAGTACAACACACCAACAGACTAAGACGGGTTGAGGGAACTCATCAAAGAGGGTCCCACATAAAGCATCCTGAATGAGGGCCTGACACAACCAGCCTGCCCACATAGGCTGTCATCCCAGTGCAGGTGAGCTCCTAAGAGGCTCAGGTCTCTAGGAAAACACCCTGCAAAAGGCAATGGGTTTCCTTTTTACTTTAATCTCAATTGTGTGTGTGATTTCAACTCTGAGCCATGAACTGATTGCCTATATGACCCAATTGTGCATAATTCTATTCACAATGGTCCAGGGCTTGTTGTAGGCCCAGGGGACTCCTTAGATCCCATCACTGAGGATTTGGGAAAGGACAGTTACCTCGATTCTCCTTGGGACAGACAAAGACATGGCTGTGACTTTAACCAGCCCTGAATGTGAATGCACAATGTATGATCTACACCTCAGTTAACCAGGAGGAAGAGTCCTGTGTAAAAGGAGCTTCAGTCTGGGCTCGGCACCTGTAGCTCAGTGGCTAGGGTACCAGCCACATACACTGGAGCTGGCGGATTTGAACCCAGCCCAGGCCTGCCAAACAACAATGACAACTACAACCAAAAAACAGCCAAGCATTGCGGCGGGCACCTATAGTCCCAGCTACTCGGGAAGCTGAGGCAAGAGAATTGCTTAACCCCAAGAGTTTGAGGTTGCTGTGAGCTATGATGCCACGGCACTCTACCCAGGGCAATATAGTGAGACTCTGTCTCAAACAAAAAAAAAAAAAAAAGGAACTTCAGTGTGGTTAAAAAATTCTTGACAAACCACGCCTCTCAGAGTTCCAGTTCTCTCATGTACGAAGCAGGGATGATAGCCTCAAATAAGGTGACCATAGACTTTATCATCAAAACCAGCTCTTTTCAGAACAAAGTGGTACTGTTTATAATTACTCCTGAACATTGTATAAAGGGAAACTGTCCCAGGCAGTGGGATAATAGGGTCACCTTAGTCTTGATGTTCAGGAAAGCGTCAGGAGACGACACACCTGCAATGCTCTCCGTCAGCACAGGGATGTTTGAAACAGACAGAAGATGGTTCACAAAAGCGATCGCGATGAGGGATGGATCGAAGTCAGTGGAGTGGAGATTCTCTTCAACACCAAGTATGACATTAGGAGAAAAATGTCTCCTGTGGTCTCAGAAAAAGACAGGTACCACAGGCCTGACACAGAAAGGTATCTTATGTCCATAGAGAACTAATTGCTTTCTTCCTAAGATTTCCTATCAAAAAATTCCCTAAACAATGTCTTAGGAAAGAAGGGAAATGGACAGTTTATTAGGCAGAAGTCCCATACTAGGACTTTACCCAAAGTCTTCCCAAAGACTTCTTCTATGTAGAGTTTTTTACTTTCTTCATCATGGCCCTGCACTACATACACACCTCACAGCTCTCCCAGCCACTCCTGCACAGCCCGCTCACCCCACTCTATAAACTCCTCTGCAATGCCTCTTTTGCCTGGAACGCTCCTCTTCCTCCTAATTCTATAGCCACAGAGCTCCGCTCAAGTCCTACCTTATTCATGAGCTTTTCCTCCACATTCCAGCCCATTCTGAGCCACACCATGTTTATCTATGCTCAAGTATACAACATCATGTATCAGTCCCTGATTATTATATGTCTTACATGGTTTCTTGTTATACCTTCTTTACGAAGCTCCCTAACAACCCTTAGGAGAGTGGTAAGTAGGAAGCCAAAAGGCAGTACACCTCTGGCCAAAGCAGCAAAGACAATTCCAAAAGAAAAACTTCCAGAATGTCTGATCATCAAAATGTCTACTTTGAAGAAATGAAATCATTTGAAACTGATTGCAGATTATTAAAAAATAATTGCTCATCAACTTGTGATTACCTTTGATAGAGAAATTGAGCCAACCTGGCAGAATGGTGGGAAGCTACCAGCTCGTGTTCCAAGCAACACTTTTACAATTAACATAATAGAGACAAAATCATACATGAGTCATTATAAAAGTGCCTTTCATACCTTTGATCTAGTTTTACATTTAATTATTTTTAAGAATTATATCATCTGTTTACTCACTAAATATTTAGGCCACATAATGGTCTAAAATTTCATAGGAAAAGCTTCCTCCCAAAGGTTATATTTTAAAATTCTATTCGACTATTCAATGTACTTAGCTGGCAACAGGCAGATAAAAGTGTAGTTAAAAATACTTAAGGTATAGTTATCCAGATAATTTGCTTCTTTCCTCAATGAATATTCGCTAAGCTCACATCTAAAAACTGGGCACCAAAGTAGATGCTGAGGTTACAAAGATAAGTCACCCTCGGTTTCTACCACTCCAAACTTGCAGTCAAAAGTAGTGATTCTTAGCTAGTGTTGAAACTAGTAGCTTCAAAATCTTTTAGGAGCTTTACAAAGTAGGAGTTCCCAGGCTCTGACAAAAGGGATTCACTATCAATAGACTAGATGAGCCCCTGGTAAGTAGGTTTTTGAAGAAGATTCCCTAACTACTTTTAATGTCTGTTCCCAGCTAAGGTCTGGTCAAAAAACTAACCTAAGCCACATAAGTAATACATATAATTATTAAGGTAAACATCCCCTTGAATTAGACGTATCTATAGAAATATCTAAAAGCACATTTTACTCATCTGGCCATTTTTGAAATTCAGGTGATGCTGTTATATTTAGGCAGTCTTTATATTCCCAAGCTCACCTTAAGTCTTGGAAACAACTGTGAAAAGTTTTCTTCTATATCAGCTTTATTTGCTTAATAAGAGTATAAGTAGTTTGGCCCTAAAACTGCTAAACTATTAAAGAAATCAGTCTTTGCAACAGTATGTCACCCGTGATCACGTGTGACTCTAATTATGCTACCTAATCCCCTGAAGTGAGTCGACAGGACAAGCATGTTACTTTCAGCAACATGCTGTTCACACAACATCAGCAGTGGCCAGTGGCTCCTTCTAGGTAAGAGTGTAATTTGCACCTCCCTTTGATCATGTCTAGGGGGAAATGCCTGCATTTCCTCATGATGGAAAGTAATACTGTTCAATGTAACTTTCATCAAACTGCAGCTGCATCAGAGAAAAATGGCCCTCGGGAAATTCCACATGCCAAGAGCAGGAACTGTGCCCTTACAAAAGGGCAGTAGGAAGGATCCAAAATGGAACAGAAGTCCTTCAAAAGAAGGAAGTTTTTGGGGGCTTGCTAAGTGATCATCTGAAAGTTTCTGAAAAGCCAGTGTGGTTTCTTTAGCACAGCCCTCATGCTAAGAGGCCCTTCTAACATACTCTTCAGAAATGCAAAGCTTATGGTCACGATCTCTCTTCCTCAACATATGAAATCAATATATGTAGCAGGGGCCTGCATAGAAAGACTTATTTAAAAGCCAAGGCCAACCAACTAACTAGACAAAAATTGGCAAAGTAAGAGTAAGGATGATACTCGGGTTGCATTTCCAAAGCTGTTTCAAAATAGGCTTCTGTTACATACCTGTAATCTTTGCACTCTGGAAGCCCAAGGTAGCTGGATTGCTTGAGCTCAGGAGTTGGAGACCAGCCCAAGCCAACAGTGAGACCTGGTCTCTACTTAAAATAGAAAAAACTAGCCGGGCATAAAGTGGCGGGCCCATGTAGTCCCAGGGACTCAGGAGGCTGGGGCAGGAGGACTGAGGTTGCTGTGAGTGATGATGACCTCACCACACTCTACTCAGGGTGACAGAGTAAGACTTTATCTCAAATAATAATAATAATAATAATAAATTTTAAGATAATTGGGATACTGTGAACCCTAACTGGCTATTAATGATAAAGAGCGATTATTTTATATTTTATGGTGTGTAAAAAAAGACTGTTATGGTTTTACCTTTTAAAAGAGTTGTTATGTTTTAGAGAGATACTTTGTAAAATATTAAAAGATGAAATTATATAATGTGTTTTATCATTTGTGTTAAAGTGTAGGTGATTATATATAGGTTTCATAATAGTATTGAGTACATTGGATACTTTTTCTTGCATTCTTGAAGGTCATGTTAACCAATTTGACATAAGCATCCATACTGTGTATCAAATCAGCACATTGTACCCCATAAATGCATTAATATACACACTTATGATTTAATAAAAATAAAAGAAATTTTAAAAAATAGGCTTCTCCTACGATTCAGCATTTCCTATGATCTTCTCAAAGACTAATGATCCAGGGCTGCCCTCTTGTACTCAATACTGAATTGGAACAAGTCAATCAATCTATGTTCACATAGGAAGTAAAACTCAATAGAAACCAAACAGGTGGGGGAGGGGGGAATTCACACCTAATAGGTGCTATGCACATATTCTGGGGGAAAGGCACACCTATAGCTTTGACCTAAAATGTACAAAAGCAAATTATGTTACCCAAAATATGTGTCCCCCATAATAATCTGAAATAAAAATTTAAAAAAGAACCGGTGTTGCACAGGAAGCAAGGAAGATACTCCAAAGGCCAGTGTAAATAAAAGCAAGAAAAAGAAAAAGAAGGAGGATACTTATAAAAAGAAAGAAAAAAGGAAAAAGAAAGGAGGGAGGGAAGAAAGAAGGAAGAAAGGCAAAGCAGGATAAAGAACAAAGAAAACCAAAGCATAAATCAGATGCTGAGTGAGACGAAAGAAAAAGAAACACCACGGCAGAACATGAGTTAAGTACAAACAGAGAAAAGAAGACGGGGCTTTCTGTGCAAAGTTCCAGGGGCTCTCATACCTTTAGTTATAAAACAGCATTTTTTCGTGTCATTTTCATGATCAAATGTAAAATTAGAGATCTTTGAAATTTTTCATGAGTAAAAACGTGTTTAAGTCATAATTGCACACAGTCCAAATCTATGATTCTGAACATGAGGCCCAGATACAGAGCCACCGTTGACGGGCAGATGATGCCGTCCGCGAGAGTACACAGGTGCACGGGGTGGGCAGGCTGCAGAGCAGTCAGGATGCAGGGAGCAGCGTCCAGTCATTATTCTCAGTAGATGCTTGTGAAGCTCTAAGTGGGAGGTAGTATTTACATCCAGCGAGAATGAGCCAGCAAAAGGAGCTGAGCAGGTCAGTGTGCTGGACGAAGGGCCAGTGACCAGCATCTTAGATGAAGATAGAGAAGGAGGGGCCGTGAGGCTTCCCTGTGAACCTTCATACAGATCTGGATTCCATGCCAAGTGCAATGGGAATCCACTGGAGAGTTTTAAGCAGAAGACAAACACATGATTTATGCTTTCTCGAAGATTACATTTTAGAGAAAGAGCCTACAAGATGTGTATAGATTGGCTATGGGGTGTGAGGGAAAGGAAGGAGTCAGAGATAGATGGTTTAGGCAACTTCCTCAGGCAGGGGTTGTTTCCATCAAGATTTCCATCATGGACACATTAAATCTGAGATGCCAATAAGACCCCCAGATGGAGCAGTCAAGATGGCGGTTGGACACAGGACCTGGTTAGTTAGAAACATTAGGGCCGACTAAAAGCCTAAAAGGGCAGACGGGGAAAGGCCGGGAGAGAAACGGAGAGAGCTTTTCTCTCCCCACTTGAGTGCTCTCTCTCTACCAGGAGATTTAGTGTTTTCTGTTTTCTTTTCTGTAAATAAATTCTGGCTTACCACTGGGGAAAAAAAAGAAAATGCCATGAAGGCTATGTTAAACTGTTTGATGAAAACATTTCAAATTGTATATGAAACCAGCACATTGTACCTCTTGATTGCACTAATGTACGCAGCTGTGATTTAATAATAATAATAATAACAGGGGTCAAGGACATGATCAAGGGGCTGATGGTAGCCTTCTGAATAACAAGTAATGATCCCTTGCACAATTATGAGATGTGACTCAGTTTTTAGAACTACATCCAAGGGAAGGCTGGATCACCATAAGCAAGGATACTATATAACACTATGGAAATCACATATGATTATGATTTCCATGGTCCTGTATCAAGGAGCATTATGATCATTTACTCTAACATCTGTAATCTAAGGTAAATTTCTAACATGTTAAGAAGTATTGGTTATAGATACTGTGTTGTCATTAATACTTGGCCACATCTTGGCTTCTTTTATATGCAGACATAGGCAGTCAAGTAATAGATGTAAACAGTGTATGTAGCTACATGTCAAAAACAGGTGGTTACTCCCTTACAGCCCTACTAATTGGTAACCCTGAAAGTCAGTGATGAATGGAAATTTGGTCAATGGGAAGAGTTGTTGGTAGCACACCTGCTCATATACTTTGGAAAAAGATATTACCAAAGTTGGAATACATATGGGCTCATTAGCAGTGATAAATGGCCCTGGCTGGTTGTATCAAAAACTCTCCCTAACGGTTTGACTTTAGAAAAACAATACACTCATTCCATGTCTTTGATTTACTAAAATTTTCTAGTTGTTAATAATAAAGAGAAAACTAATACTAAAGATGTATGGTGATATTGCAAATATACTTACGAATGTATCATAAACTTGAGTAGTAGCAAAAGGGTTTGTCATGTAGATGTTGATTTTTCACAGCCTTTCGTTTAATAATATTTACAAAATGACAGGTTTGAGAAAAGTTATGTAATCACTTTTTTGAAACCTGCCCTTCTATTCTTACATGAGAGTCTGAGGAAATATCAGGTGAGTGTAGGCTTGTGATACTGTTTAGGAGATTTTCAAATAGAACAAAAAATTTGAAAATCAAATAATGTATAATTTGTTTAGCATAGTGAATTTTTAGCTATCACTTTCCTTCCTCTCTACCTTCCTTTCTTCTCTTTGTGTCTTTTTACCCCTTTTGCCTCCCTCCCTCTTTTTGTTTATTTTGTTGTGTCTCTCTCTCTCTTTCTCCTTCTTCTGAAAGTTTATTTGTAAATTACTGTCAGGAAATTCAGGAAATTAATGCCTAATGACACCTGTAGGGATTTACATAAAAAGTTTTTCACTAGAACATTTTTTTAAAAGACTGACTCTGATCATAGAAACTTCAGATCTTAGAGCTAGTCACTCACTTATTATTACATTGCAAAAGTAATAATAAAAAAACTTTTATTAATAGTAGTGTTCCCTGAAATGGAGAGTTATGTTTACAGGAAGGAGATATGTTTTAATACCAAAATTAATTGCTGCTACTCCTGAAAATTTTTTTTCTCTATTTTCAGTGAAAATTCTCATACAGAATAAAGTAGAAGGGGTTTGATTTTTAGGTTAGATTTCTCCATTCAGCAGACTTGATTTCTCATAACGTAAATGGCCACTTAGTAGGTTATCTAGAGATGGGACATGAGGGAGGGTGGCGGACAAAGCCAAGGTTATAAGCTTATAGTGTTTCTCTTTCCCTGGGAACAGTCAGAATTATTATAAACGCTATTGAACAAATGCCGTTATGTGCTCTAAGTCTTGTCTTCCCCATCCATGCCTGGTTCCTCTCCCATTTTTGCTTGAATAAGTCTCAAAAATTAAATGATTATCTTTTGAACTTTAAAGATACCTGTACTCCAAGAAAGCTTTCTGTTGGCTTAACCTGGGTTTGTGATAATGTGCCTTTATTTTTTTTTTTTTTTTAAACATGTATTTTATTATTCTTCATTGCATTATTCCCGCCCACCCCCTAGTGGTAAGACAGAATTTATTTACAGAAAAGAATACAGAAAACACTAAAGCTCCAGGTAGAGGGAGATAATTCTAGTGGGGAGAGAGACACTCTCTCCGTTTCTCTCCTGGTGTTTCCCTGTCTCCTCCTTTAGGCCTTTAGTCTCAGGGTATATATAGGTGTATGGGTTCCTTGGCCAGGAAACGAATGAATACAGTCCCTTCTACCAGGGGCAAGGTGAATGAATGTATCAGTGAATGGATACAGTCCATTCATGGAATTGAGGCCTAGGAAATTCACAAGAAATTGACCTAGGCATAGGAAATGGGGGTTCCACATTTAGTTCTAGGCACAGATGTCTCCTCAGCAGTTGTCCAGCCTTTTTGGCAATTGGAGCCTCTGGTGGAGGTTGGAGGTCCCCCTCCTTGCCTGTCATCCAGCCCACTGGCTCTTCAGCTGGCTGCCACACCACCGA